>JAMKCH010048623.1:0-10784 GCA_023653785.1 Ophioderma brevispina
GCTGTGCAAGTGTGCATGGTCCTGGAAGTTTATGAGGGAAGTAAGACGAACCTGGCAAAAACGGTAATAATGAAATCAGTGACAAATGGACACTTTGTGCGATGTGCAATACGTACTGTGTCCAGCCCGAAGTACGAAGCAACAACGCGGGCGTATACATTGTATCGGCTTTCAGCGCGCGCGTAGTCAAAGCACAATCGCACGACAACTGAAAGGCGGTAATGGATATGCGCGCGCGTCGTCACTTCATACTTCAGTCAAAATACCAATTGTGTTCAGTCAAAATACCAATTGTGACCAAATTAATATGATTCATTTACCACTAATTGAGAGTTTCAATATGGCCGCCAATACAATAAAGCATCTGATATTGATAGATAACTTTTGACATAAGAATGGATAACTACTTGGTATATACTAATATATCAAGTTATGCCATTTTATGATTCGGATTCAATAATTTGAATATCACGTCATTCTTTTAATATGGCTCCACAATGGTTACAGAGTCAACCCAACCCGTCGTCACATCAATCCACTGCTTCAGCCGAACCTCTTCTTCACCAACCTCCCTCTTTTACAATCACCGCTTCTTCAACAACAACATCAGCAGAAAACTACAATCCAGACCACTATATGTCAGACGTTGAACTCACACTCAACGAATCTCAAGCGAATATCAGTCATGAATTAATTGCGTTGAGGTTGCCAAAACATATAGAGAGACGAAAAGATCTATGACGTAAACAGCACTGTTGATGTTTGAAGGCCACACTTTTCCCATTTGTTTTGGTAAAGGGTTCCCTGATTCAATAGAGTTGTGCTCATTCGGTAGACTATGGTACTGTCCGCATTCTCGCACTTAATTCTGAGTATATTGCAAACACATAGTGACATCGTACACACTAATTGTATACACATGAAAGAGATAAAATAAGACTGTGCATGTATCTGGACGTTTGAGTAGTGAAGTAACGAAGCCTTGCACACGTATCCATGCAATCATGACAAATGCACACTTTTGTGGGATGTGCAATACGCTGTCCACTTAAGTAACAAATCGGGCGTATACATTGTATCGGCTTTCAGCGCGCGCGTATTCAAAATCCAATGTGCAACTGCAACCACATACTTCTATTTGAACACTCATGGCGAACAGCCGCTCAAAACCGTAACCCATCTTTCCGCAGTGCTCTTCTTTCGCATAGCGTGGTGTACCACTTTATTCATAGTATTCACTCATTTCAATACTCTGGTGTACCATTTATTCATATATTCACGTATTTGGCATAGAACGCTGTACCGTTTCCAAACCACAGTTACGCGCATGCGCGTGTTGTGTTGCCGAGTTTCGAATTGGTGACCGTAGATCTTATAATTTTCAAAACAACTGGTACAATACCCGCCTATTCTTCATCAACGCGGGCGGTCGCGTGCGTCTCCCCTTTATTGATATCTATGACTACAACTGAAAGGTGTTACTTGGAATAGATGCGTCGCGTCGTCGTCACTCATACTTCAGCCTGACACATTAATGGTCTCTTGTTTGAGATAGTTTCCGACTCTTTGAGGACTGCCTCTTAAGAGTCCAGCGTGCTTTAGAGTTGCACCATCAGACCCAGAGGTCTATTTGCTATCTGGCCAATATGTCTTTTGATGCACTCGCAATGTTGTGGCATTTGCGATTCCTTGGTGTTGGATAATTCTGCAGTTCAATCATTGTCTATTTTGTCGACGTTTTGAAAGACATGTTGGTGATATACTAATAAAGTCAAATACAGATTTGCGGTTATTAATTCACTGGTGTTAAAACCATAATGGTATACTTTAAGAGATATTCGTTTGGCAAAATGCCTCTCACCATCCACCTAGGGCTACAATTGATATAGGGTTACATTACGCGATGTAAGCATCATGGATGGCCATGGAGTACCAATACGAAAATGGGATTACTTATGAGCAATGTAATACCAAAACGTTTTAGTCAAGTATTTTAAAGTGACAGGAGGAGATTTTTTTTAGGATACGAATTTCTCTCAAATTTCACTGGATCGATCGTAGACCACCTACCGAGAACGTTTCGAAGGTTTATTTGACAAACAGGTGCAAAAGAAAACCGCAAACCTTGTTTTGAACTTGCCTGCTATCGTAATCGTTCCCCATAGAAAACCATGCTTTGACTTTCTGTCGTGCACGACAGAAAGTACTAAATCATCATCTTATTACATAAAGACCACGTATTCGGCTTATTCACTTCAGGTGTGATCTAATACATTGGTAAGCATTCCAAATATGCAAAAAACCGGGGTTCGAAAAAAATTGGGGGCGCTTCTTTCTGGAAATCTCCTCATGTCTCTTTAATGTACTTAATAACAATAGTGGATTTTTGAGCCGGCAAACTTTAAGGTGTTCTTTGTCCAAAAGTTATTAAGGTCATTGTATCCCACGTACCACAATTCAGGGGCAAAGTGTCTTGTCAAACAGTTGTCTGATAGAGTAAACAAGTTTCTGTCTTTGTATGTATTTTCCCAAAAATTTGCAGCTTCATCAGTTTACATTGAATCGCAACCAACATTTGAGGACCTTGATAATCAATTAAAGGTAAGATTTCACCATACATAGCTATATGGGAACAGATACACACCAATACACATACATATAATTGTACACGTGTACACATACATGTGCCTACAAAGGAGCGTCACAGACGTTAATCTTTGTCAAAGACGCCTAAAAAATCTGTTCGTCAAGGGCGAAGCATAATGTGTCAATCAAAATATTATGTGGTTATCACATGGGGAGTGTACCCACTAATTAATTGTTCGTGCCAACAATATCTGTGAACCGAACGCTTTGCTTAACCACAATACGAATGCCCAACAATAACACGAAAACAATACCGTCAGGCGGTAATATTTGTTTGACCGCAAGGTATTCTAACGGCGCCCTTACTATGTATTGCCCAATCAGTTCCGGCAAGACTTCCATATGTACCCCCTCTCATATATTTACATGCAACATAAAATGTTATTATTTTAGCTGTTTATTCCGTTTTTGATCAAACAAGGCCAAAATTAAAATAAATTTTGTATCATGTAAATATATACGAGGGGGGTACATATGGAAGTCTTTCCTCAGTTCCCAGTTAAGTTTTGGAAGATTTTTCTCGGAAAAGATAAATACGGAAGGGTGATGCGCAGGACTAACTCTTCTTCTTATGTTTTCTTGCCCAAAATTTAATATATACAGACAGGCACTATTTCTGCCTCTGAATTGCTGAAGGCTCTGGACAGCAGAAGTTTGAAAGTTCCAGAATCAATCAATAACACTTTTGAGGAATATAACAATTTTGGTAAGAATGTATGTTTTTCTTTGCACTATGGATATCATCCTGTTTTTTTTTATCACACTGGCTTAAAAAGCATGGGCGATTTGTGACTGACTGTGTGTGCGCTGAATTTTGGTTGGTTGACATGAATTGCCACGAACTGTGACGAACTCTTGCTGTTTTTACAGAATGTAAACATTTGTTTACATTCCGGTTAAACAAATTGTTTTAAAACTTGCGGAAGTGATTTCAGTAAGGGTCCTTTTCATTAGGTCTGAATATTTTTTCATGCCATTATGTCCCTTTAACACACTGTCCTATGGACCAGTTTAGTACACATTTTGAATTCTATCCAAACGACTGAACCGATTAAAGTGACAGGAGGAGATTTTTTTAGGATACGCATTTCTCTCAAATTTCACTGGATCGATTGTAGACCACCTTCCGAGAACGTTTCGAAGGTTTATTGGACAAACAGGTGCAAAAGAAAACCGTAAACCTTGTTTTGACCTAGCCTGCTATCGTAATCGTTCCCCATAGAAAACCATGCTTTGACTTTCTGTCGTGCACGACAGAAACTACTATCATTATCTTATTACATAAAGACGGCGTATTCGGCTTATTCACTTCAGGTGTGATCTAATATGTTGGTAAGCATTCCAAATATGTAAAAAACCGGGGTTCGACAAAAATTGGGGCGCTTTTTTCTGGAAATCTCCTCATGTCTCTTTAAACTCAAAGTTTATATTAATCAGATGCTTTTGGCGATATGCTTGCGTGTGAGGGAGAACACAACATAGGAAAAATCGGACCGTGATTCGGCTCACCCACCTTTGACATGTTTTGAATATCAGAATTATTAAGCAATAATTTCTGTAATAGTTTTTTGACTATTTTTTGATTTTGTAAAATGTATCGTTTTGTTGTATATTCCTATGTAATTATAGCAACGTATCATATGTTTTCTTCAATAAAATGCCCCTAAGTAGTAATATGGGGGATATGTGACTTGTTTTATGCTTTCTTATGATTGTAAAGGGTGCTTCTAGTAAACAAAGATTTTTGTTCTAAATTCTTCGAAATAGCAGATTAAAATAATATAAAAATAATACATTGCTTCAATCTAACCTCAAGAAGTTACCAAGTCCAAAATCAACATATTTATTTTTTAATTAGCATTCATTTTTTTCCAGATTTTCCAGATTTGTATTGCAAATCTTCACTGCGCTAGGGAGTTATCAACCACATCATGATCGGCTGAACGTGGGACACTCCACGTACACACAGTGTCAGATAGCGTTGATTCGGATTTTTTGTACATTGCGGTACACTGGAGATTGCGCAAAATACTTGGCCTATCGTAACGATTTACGCACCAAAATATTCCTAACTAAATTGTCTAGTTAGCTGACTAGTTTATAATATAGGTTTATTTTCGGAAAAAGACGAAAAAACGTGAAAAATACGATCCATACAAGCATTTTTCTTACCTTATCAGCTCTTATCAGCTGGCTCAATTCTCGATTGCTGCTGTCAAGTCATGCCACACGCCAGGCTTACAAAAACTAGTGAGCTAAGGGGTCTTTTTGTCAGGAACCCATTTCTAACATCAGATTGACCACCTGATTCGTTGATTTAGCGATATCCAAGGTATCGCGAAACCGTTTTTTCATTCCTTGTTCAAGCTAATCGCAGAGCCTTTAACACAGTGTTTGGCTGCTAGGGAGTCCCATGACGTAGCGCATGTCTAAGAATAGCCGGCCAATAAGCGATGCGGATACGGAATAGGTGGCGCTGTGTCCCAGCAGTAGAGATGCTATGGGAGCGTAAATGGTGTGTAAAGGCCTATAAACATGCCAATATTCAGTTTCAAATCTGTTTCCATTTCCTGCTACAATATTTACAAACAAATGCTCGTAACTAAAAATCCCAAATGGATTTGGTAACTTCTGCATTCAGATCTCCATTTTGTTACCATAACAGAGCTGTCGAAGTAGCCAACTTTAGTCAGCTTTTTTAGAAATCACATTTAACTTTATTTTTTCCATTAATCGTTCACAGATTTATTTCTGTCAGATTGGAATACCTCACAGGAAAACAAAATTGTTAACATTTTAAGAGACAACTATACTCTTGAGGTGTTTGCTTTCCTGTTAATATGCTGAAGTGATGGCGGTAATAAAAAATGAATATGATAAGAATGAAAAAGGGCGGAGTGGAGGGATGGATAGAGATTTTGATAGACTTTCTAGAATTATCTGGAATACATGTACCAATTAACATTTCTTATGGTAATTTCATCCACTGTTAGAGATGTTTCCAACAAAAACTTTTAATTCCACTAGAGAAGCAAGGACTTTTGTACACGATCGCAGAGAATAAAAATCATTCCAATATGAAATATCCGTGAAATAGCACCATGTCTCGTTTTTACGCTATTTCCAAAACGATGTTCCAAATTGCAATCTTTAACTGAAGTATAGCTATAATAATAAAGGGGCATTTTCGTGATCCACAGCATCGTCCTCGGACTTACCTCCAAAAAGTTTTAATTTTTAATATCATCTGAACCGTTCCTTAGTGGATCCACTGTACCTAATCTTACTTGCAAAACTTTGATCGTATCTATACGAAATTCGCAATTTTGTATTGTTGTCCGTAAAGCGTCGCACCTTCTCGCAACGCTTTTGCGGCCAATACTTATGGTTTTTTGTGTGCATAGACGCTCAAGTCATACAAAAGAGAAAAGAGATTCGGACAGTAACGTGTTAGTAGCCAGCCGTTTGACATCAATCTCATTATAATAGCGGAGCTTTACCCCCCCCCCCCCAAAAAATAAATGGAATTAATCGATTTTATGATGAGTGTGTGTTCTAAATTATGGCAAAGGCCTGTTTGAGTTATAGCCACACTGTTTTAGGAATGAAAGGACCTTACCCATCGACTTTTACGGCATACCTTACCCGTTTTGAAGGTGCTATGTACTTCTTTGGGCTTAATGATTGGGAAATCATGTGCCAAACCTATTTACCTGGAGAAACTGATTTGACGGGGAATGTTTACAGAGTTTTGCAAACAAAGTTCAGTGTGGGGAGGGAGAACCAACCCTCCCGTCTTGTTAAAAATACTACGTTCTAATTAGAAGTAACAATTTTTGGGTACCAAATATCGAAAAATCGATTACTCTCTAAATGTAAAAATAGTGAAAAACGAGGGAATCTTAATTCACTCAAAAAAAGAGTGAACATCCTCTCAAATATAGTTACATGTGTTGGTTAATCCACTCTTCAGAAGAGAGCTAGAAATCACTGTTGAACTTTCACTCCAAAAAGAGTAGACATATCTATTCTTTTTGATGTGAATAATATTAGTAGAACGACTGTTGATGTGAAATAGTGAAAGATGCACTCAAAAAGGAGCGAGTGAATGTCTACTCTTTTTAAGAGTTGAATGGAAGACAACACATTTTAGAGTGGTGTTCACTTGCTCACTCTTTTTGGATGCAAGTTCAGTTGATTTTTCGCTTTTTTGTGGACGTTGAATTAAACAACATGCACCGATTTTTGAGTGGTGTACTAATCGGGGGACGCTCTGTTGATTAGCCCGGGAGGGAAGAAGGGAACGCGGGGGGGCACGGGGGGAACAGGGATTGAGAGAGTAATTTTTAATGAATTATTCATTTATAATCATTAATAAAACTGCCTGTGTGAATAAAAAAAATATATTGTTATTATTTTTAATTTTTTTAATTTTTTTACCCCCCCCCACAAAACATTTTATAGACATTATTAAAAAGTATTTGGTAAAAAAGTATATTTACGCTTTGTCCTTTTTTTTTGGTTGATTGGGTTTTTTTAAAAAAGTCTTCTTGAGGCATTTTGTTTTTATGTTTGCTATTCTTAAAGCCTGAACTAATGAGAATTATAAAAACACACCAGCATATTTTGAAGATGGCCCGGAGAGAGTACTAATTACGTCATGGAAGCAGTAATAACCATAATTTTTTAATAAATGGGTGAATGAATCGTGCCATATGCCAGTAGCAAGCCCCCTTTTTGTGACACCTTTTCTCTCGTGTTATCGGTTAAAGTTACATGTTTTTTCTTTTGTTTGTTTGTTTGTTGTTTGTTTGCTTCCATTCAATGCTTAATACACCGCAAACAATTTGAAAGTTCACGGTGAAGTGTTTATCCTCCACATACTGGGCCGATTGGTGAATAGTAAGGACTAGTAGTAATTTAATATCAGGGGGAAGTGGGGTTGAGGAATTTTCCTTTGCGAGGCGAAAAATGTGCTGTTTTGCGTCGTTTCCTTCCTTCGCTTCCTGTAAAAAAATGTCGCACCAGATGAAAATTTCTTCATTAAAAGTTTATGTCCCTCCACTTCATGATGAAAATTTTCATGGTCGAAACTCTCTCGCTTCACTTTTTCGTATTCTCCCCACAAATTCTCCATTCAGGACGTTGGAGTAAATAATTACTCCTCCAAGCACCTTATAAAGGAACAAGGTCACACGCGGGGCTTAAAAATAATTAAACTTTGGTCGTGTGGGAATCATCGAGCAATCTATCCACTTTAGAAAGCCTACTTCCCCATAAATAATTTTTTTTCATTAATACTATTGTAATTATATGATAATATATTATAATGATATAAAATATAATATAAAAATTTTGCATTATAAATTAGCATACACTGATATATTTCACCATCCTTTGTTATGAATGAAGGAAAATACTATAAAATTAAAGAATTATACATATTACTGTTATAATAAAGGTACAAGGAAACTTTGACATTAGGCCGAAAAGTATTTATATTTACCCCTAAAGTTGTAATGAGTTATAACGTGAACCTAGTTTTAACAAACTGTAGTTCCCTCTAGCGTACCAACAACGTGGCTGTTAATTAATAATCATAATAGAAACAATAAAATTTAGGGTTTGGTGACCTGTAATTAATAAGGTAAGATAGACAATTTAACACTCAGTTAGACAAAAAGACTATCGATGCCAGATGTTTAACTAAAAAGTGATACTCAGAGATCTGTTGACGACCACAACCCCTTCTGATTTTCCACAATGCCAAAAATTATTATATGAGATGTCTTTAGTATAAACAGAAATATCCCATACAGTACTTGATGATACATATATATACCCTTAAAATATCGTTTTTTCATTCTTTCTGTTTAAGGTTTGGGAAGACGGAAATTGCGGTACCATCTTTGCCATTATTTGAAACCAAAAATACGTAAATATTGGTCTGAAGTCTTGATCTTTGTACAATTTTGTGACCTGCAGGATCAAATTGAGTGAAACCAATAGTGGATGTTGAGACGATGCGTGTGTGTGATTAAATGCGCGCATGGGACAAGATCAACCCATTCCAAGAGGCTGGTCCACGTTTACTTGCCTCCTCGCGGTTATTTAGTTGGGTCATTTGGAGGCATCCGTGACCGCAGAGAGCGAGAAGCATCTTTCGAAGTTGCATTTGGCTTGTGCCCAGTGAAAGTGTGGGCGGGTTCCATTAGGGGGAAAATTCATAATACAGGGGCAAAAATGAAAAATGCTTGAACTGCATGAGTGGGCAGCTGTTAAAAAAGGATCAACAGTCAGTGGTCCCTGTAAGATACGGGTAAAAAATTGGTTGTCGGATTAAAAATAACATATCAATGACAATATTTTTTGATTATTCCTACAGATTTTATACTTAATATTAATAGGCAACCATGATTGAACCCAGAATCTCACCATTTGCTCTCAGTTTTTAGGGCATACTTAGGCGAGGGTCACAAGAAAAAAAAAAAACTCATCTGCAGTGCAGTGAGGCTTGACTTAACTGTTTCTCATGTTAGTTAATGGGTGAATCATTTATAGAGGCCTAAGATTTGTAAATTATGCATTTCTTGTTCTATTTGAACCCCCTTACCATGTTTGTGATCATTCATGAGCATTAATTCTTCTTTTTTTTTAATTAAGTGAGCAACAAAATAGGAGTGTCCTAAAATATCATATTTGCTATTCTAAGGAAGATTTCTTAGATAGGACTCACCAAAAACACTATTTCTATTTTCCATTGCTTTAAAGCATAAAGCAGAAATAAATTTACTCTTTGCTCCTTATAGCAATGGGCCTTGAGAAGTTCAAGGTGGGCTTCACTGGGGGGAGGGGGTTTCTTGGGTTGGGGGGGGGTTCACTCGGGGGTTGCTTCTAAGAGTCACACCAAAAAGTCCTGTATTAGCTGCAAACACTTTTCCAATTTAAAATGGTAGCAAATAGATTCACTTTTCTGGATTAAAAAAGGGAGCTCGCATCATGGTAAAAGCCGGCAGGTACATAAAAAAATTGTCATGGCATATCTTTATCCATATATTGTGGCTATTTATCGACTAAAACATTGCGCAAGCCAGACTGCGGAATATGCCACTTAGACATTGGTCATGCGACCGGGTTCATTTCCATTCGCTTCACAAATTTCAGCCAGCCTAGAGTGTTTTTAACAGTTTAACCTGGCTTGCCTTTCGAGCAAGTTCTCCTGCGCTGTCATCCTCCTCCCCCCTCCGCTCGTAAAGACAACACTAGGCCAGGGGGCTGCTTTGTATCACCAGTGTTTTGAAAAAGTTTGACAAGATCAAATGACTTACAGGTCAGTGGAGGTCACCAAAACATTTCGGTAGTCTCCTATACACAGCTCCTAGGAGGTTTACACCACTAAAATACTGGTCCCATTCGTTCATGTACAAAGGACGAGATGAAAACGTCATTTTCTCCTCAATGGAACAAATTCTCAGACCTAAACAGCTAACATCTGCTGAAGTCATCATTACAATTATCTCCTATCCAATCAAGCATGAAGTTAGGGTAGTTATCCCCAACATTTCGAGCTACTGGACCATGAAAGACTAGCATGCACCGCCGTGGACCCTCGGAGGTCAGGGAACTTTTTCAGTCAGGTGTTCCCTGTAAGAATACGGTTAAAATTGGTGTTGTCGGATCAATAATAAACAGATCAATGACACACTTTTTTGAGTAATTCCTACAGATTTTCTACTTATAAAATAGAAACCATGATTTGAAACCCAGATCTCGCAATGTTATGTGTAGATGAGGTGACGTCGTGGCCTAGCATGCGTTATAACTATAAACAGTTTTTCACTACGCATGTATGTTATTTCATTATTTATTTATTTAGTTATTTATTTCTCCACAATTACAATATACAAGTAACCATATGATATTATCTGATGTCCGCAGCTGGTCAATGCAAGGATGCGCGAAGTTTACAACTAATAACGACACACATGTACAATGCAAAGGCAACCACTTGACCGCCTTCGCGTATCATGAGGTTCACTGGACGGATGTATACTGCATTGCAACAGCAAAACGCCAAAAAGTAAGTGCATCTGAAAATAGTTGTTGTCTAGGTTTATGGTTTTTAAAGGTGGGTGAAA
>JAMKCH010048624.1:0-11405 GCA_023653785.1 Ophioderma brevispina
TGGGTCCCCTTTACTACTTTGCCTTAGTAGGACCCTTTTCTCTATGCGTACCACCTTTTCATGTACCCTGTAAAATGGCTTTATATCCACTTTGAGACATACATGTATGCTATTACATAGCATCAACCATCAGGACCTAATATCAAGCCAATCATCGCCTTTGAAGGGGGAATGACCCGATAGCAACCTCGCCCCCACCCCCCCCCCCCACTTTACACTTACTACTCCTTCAAATTGAGATTTTGGGGTATCAGAAGATAGGCATTTTTCTCATTACCTCAGTGAAATTTAAGGCCCAGGAAATGTTTTGTTTTGATGTTATGAACAAAAACATCTCCAAATGGTGTCCACCACATTAACTAAACACACACCCTATGGGACAATTGGGTACAAATTTTTGCTTCGATTTCAACAAAGGTGGGACGGATGTAACTCGGAATTTGTAATCATATTTTTTGATATTTTAAGAAGTATTTGTCTACTTGTTCCTGAAAATTTGGACCATGATCGGGTCACCCACCTTAAAGGGATTTATTGGCATAAATCTACCGGCACATATATAATGAAATATCCCTAAATAAGACGTACCAGATGGCTTTCATGGTCATCTGGAGTATTCCTTGCGAAAAAATCCAGATTATTTCGACAAATGTCACGACTGTACAACAATCATGGAAGCTGCCAATCTTTCTTCCCTGTGCTATATTTTACAAATTGCCGCACGCAATACCGAAACAGAAGCCAGCGTGATATTTTTCGCTGGCTTCTGTTTCGGTATTGCGTTCGGCGTTGTGTAAATTAGGCATCAGTGAAATAAGAGGGCAGCTTCCCTGATTGTTGTACAGTCGTGACATTTGTCGAAATAATCTGGATTTTTCGCAAGGAATACTCCAGTGACCATGAAAGCCATCTGGTACGTCTTATTTAGGGATATTCATTATATATGTGCCGAATAGATTTATGCCAATAAATCCCTTTACATAAATGGGACTAGATGCATGCACATGACCATTGTTTGAATTGCCCCTTTTGTATTAATACTTTGTTACAAAGCACATGGTAAACTTAAAGGCCTAGTCAGAGATTTCCTCAGGAGGGCGCCCTCATTTTCAAACAAATCATGTTTTTTTGGTAATGGGACCTAATGCTTGTCTATAATACTAATCACTGTGTGAAATAGCTAAGCTCAAATTGAAATCCTTCATATAGAAAATCACATCTTTGTCATAAATTTTTGGATCCTGAATTTTTGTTCTACACAGTATCCTATGGCACTGTATACTAATACATAAATTTTACTGCATGAAAACGAAAAATCTGATTCATCTCAAACTTTGG
Organism: Ophioderma brevispina; assembly: GCA_023653785.1. NCBI lineage: Eukaryota > Metazoa > Echinodermata > Ophiuroidea > Amphilepidida > Ophiodermatidae > Ophioderma > Ophioderma brevispina. The sequence continues at coordinate 1,339 of JAMKCH010048624.1, forward strand.
AATTCAGCATTTTAGGTGACTATCTTTAGTTCTAATTGGCTATTTCTAATTAATACTCAGAAAAATTAGATTTTGAATCTCTTCTTGAGTTCCCGCCTTAATAGCATTATGTGCTACCTCATTGGCTGGCTGTGGTTTTTTCAATCAAACGCAATATAATGTTGATGTGAGAGCTCAATATTGGAAGGTTTCCTATAATTATATAGGATTAACATCATCCTAGAACCTATACTGACCATTTTGTATAGAACTATAATTATCCCTAATGAATTACAGTTTGTCCTATAAAATATATACTATTTATCATCTTGCTAGTATACACTACTATACAAAATAAGCGCTAATTGTGACATCTTGTCCTTTTGGTCTTCCTTTCCCTCTACCCCTCCCTCTCCCCTTCCTCTGCCCCTACCGCCACCTCGTCCTCTGTTGGATCCTCCTCCTCGGCCTCCACGGCGGATACTAGCATGGTGTGCTTCGGTCAGCGGGGCCAAGATGGGGTCGCAGAAGGCAGCCAGAGTGATGGGTCTGGTTGTTCTCTAATGGAGTTTTGCTCTGAATGATAAAACATACACAGAACATCCTGAGTTTAAAGGGACCCTTCATATATGTTGGCCACCTTCTTCCAATATATCATTAAACATATACCTTAGGGCACATGCAATAATATTCCAACACACAGTACATCATGTAGCAGTGCAAACTGGCAATGTGTTTTTCCCATAACTAGTGGCAATTCCATTGACCTGATCCTGAAAATAAATTTTAATCAATATCTCTTAGATGCCAGAGGATATTCCTTTTTTCAATAGGATATCTTTATGTTGGGTATCATCACCTTGGTGCAGCCATTTGTATTAGGACTTTTAGCTCTGTTGTATTGAAAAGCCACAACTGCCATCAGCTAACTAACTTCGTAGTCTCTTGGATTGATTGGGTCAATAGCTTTTATGTCTAATTTAGTCACAGTCTTGGATGGTGATGTACTGGTAGAGTTCAAAGATTCCATTTAAAGAGTGGTATATTGGCGGAAGGTCCGAATAGTAACTTATTGTATGATCAAGTACATTTGATAATGTAGTCACATACTCAGAGAAAAAACATATTAAATGAGTACTACCTGGATTTTTTTTAAGTGCATTGTCTGGTAATGACAGTGGCATAACCAACCTTTGCAACGAGAGGATGAAGAGGAGTGCTGAAGCGAGGTTTACTGAGGGGGTGAATTTGGGTCTTTCTCCATAGCATGTACAATGGTCTTTTATTGTGGGGTGCTGGCGGGGGGGGGGTGGCATGCCAAACCAACACCACTCTCCCCCACCCACCCAACAAACCAAACAAGGTGAAAATATACATGACTTATACACCAATGCCAATTTATGGCACTCCAGTACCTTACGGCAGCCATAGATGGGGGCTTTCTCACTTGAATTTCAGCTAATGTGCAAACGGACCGTACGCAGGATTAATTTTATGGGGGTGCGGACTTCAAAAAAGTGGCTTTTTTTCGAAACGTGGACTTTTTTTTGGTAAAAGTGACCCTAACCCCCCTAAAATGGTCCTTTTTTTGGCCTTTTGAACATTTTATACCACAATGTGGACTTTTCGTGGGCAAATTTCTCTAAATTTTGGACCTTTTTTATCAAAAATTTCAGCAAAAAGTGGACCTTTCCATTTTTGTGGACTTTTGGGTGGGTGCGACCGCACCCCCCGCACCCCAATAGTGTACCTGTTATATAGAATGTATCCATTGCTATAAAGCATAATATAGTGGCTTTTATAAAGCACATTACCTACAAGATCACAGTGCCGATTATTTATTATTCGCCCCAGGAAGTCGTCACAATCATTTTACATACATAGCCTAAATAAAGTAAGCTGTTCATGTTTAGCAAGAATAATGTATCATGGGCAATTAAAAAAATGAAATATGCGCGAGCAAATCCGATACCCATTGAAGTTTTTACTGCCGAGGACAACATTATTTGGATAAACATGACATTGTACCCTTATTTCTACTCTATTACCCCAAAACAATGCCATTTCTTAGTAAAGTACAGCTGTTTACATCTTAACAGCATGCCCTCTTTTCACAAACATTTTTTATGCCAAGGTGTATCTTGTGGTCCTCTGAGAATCCAGGACAAACAAGATATATGACCTCTATCCAAAATGTCCCTTTAACAACTGATATGAAGAGAACAATTTGTTTTCCTAGCCTCATTAGGCCCTGCTATAGTTGCCAGTCACTCACAATAGTTATTATTTCACAAAAGCATAGAAAAAAAATTTGGGTTGTTTGTGAATTTTGCCAATGAATTAATTTAAGCACTTTCTCTTTTATTCCTGTTTTAAACTCTTTTATCATCATTGCAATGAAAAAGCCAGGTCATTTTTATTCACTGATGCAACGACACATTTTTCATATGTTAAAAGAGACAGGAGATTTTCGACATGAAGTGCCCCCAATTTTTTTCGAACCCGGTTTTTTGCATTTTGGTAATGCTTTTCAATGTATTAGATCACACCTGAAGTTAATAAGCCCAATACGCCATCTTTATGTAATATATGATTTAGTACTGTCCGTGCAGAAAGTCAAAGCACGGTGTTCTATGGGGGACAATTACGACAGTTTAGGCAATCAAAACAGGGGTTTGCTGTACTTGTTTGTCCAATAAACCTTTGGAAATTCTTGGTAGTGGTCCTACAATCGATCCGTGGGCATTTGAGAGAAATTCATATCCCTACGAGAGCTCAAGGATGCTGTGGCTTACTCCAGATTTGTGGTTTTGAGTTGTACAATGAAGTGAAACCACTTATAGGTAGGCTACAAGCACAAATGGCAATGTCTAAGTGATAATTCCCATATCCGTCACGTCCCCTTAACTGCTTTTTTCCAATTTTCGAAATGACGGAGCGGACCCCGTCTGTTTTTAGGGGGAACTGCCCCTAGATCTAACAATAATGCCTACCACCTTTGTTTGCTGGGTCTGTCAGGTATGTTATTCTTTTCCGACAAGGATGTTAGGGATAGAGGCCTATAGCCAGTGAAATTTTTTCATTGTTACGGCAAACAAAAATCAAGTTTGTTTCAGTAGGTAAGTCCAACAACCTAAATGTAAAATGCACTTTTCTTTTAATTTTAAAAAAATAAAGAAATTGAAAAGGGTTTCCCCCGAAATTGCTCAAATTGGCTAAATGGCAAGCAAGAATTGCAAATCATACTTGATTGTCCCATTATTAGTTTATAAAACAAAAATTATTGACATTTTGGATCACTTGGAAATCTTATCATTTCTGTTTTTGTCTAAAATGCAAATCTCCAGGGAAAAGAAAGGGGGAAAGGTAGAAGGGAGATGGTGTGGATGAAGGGCGGGTGCTAGCGAAGGTAGGTAAAAAGGATAGTCCCTTCCAATCCCCTCACACCCCGCCCCCATCTGGTAACAGTGGGCTTCCAAATTAAAATTTATGTGGCCTACTACTGGCAACAACTTGAATCCCCTGCCGATGCCACTACTCCTCACCCAACCCTTTTTTTGTTTGGATCTGTATCCATCAATGACTTTCCTGCCTACCCCACCCATCAACCAACACCTCCACCACACATGGAATACGGACTTTGTCCCTTGTCAACCAATGATTTCAGTACTCCATCACCCATGGGCAGCAAAAAAGACAACTAATATATGTTAAAAAAATCATTTTAAGCACAATTTATTGCTAAGGTGGTATATCATGGATTAAACAGTAAAATTTGATGACCTTGAGGTTAGGAAGGGCTTGTTATGGCCCAGGCCAGGAGATTAGTAACAGAAATACTTACAGTACACATTACTGCTGTTTTCTCAACTTTATTACATGACTTTGAAGAAAAATGAACTTTCTTCCATTGACATCTTCCCCAATTTTTCAATTTCCAGAAATTGCAGGAAGCAAAACGACATCCTCATGGCCTAATGGTCAGAGTTTATTAAACCCTGATCTATGATATGAAGCGTAATTGCATTTGTATAGGCATTCCCCTTCCCGTCAGCCACCAATTACTACCAAATTCAACATTTTTTAGGAAACTTTCCCCCCTGTCAACCACAGATTCATGAAAAAGTATTCACTGAGCCTGTCAAGCTGAAGTACTTATAAAATTTTGTCAGTATAAACAAGACTCTCCTGCAACTTTTTGGTCTTGTGGTTTTTTTTTTCAATTTTGGCTTTCTTAATAACCTTTACCGGGGGGGGGGGTCATTTGAGTTGAGCCCCAAAAATGGGGTTCCGAACTAGTTTGTCAAAAATTCAGAAATCATCTGCGATTCTCCCTCTATTTCAAAAAAAAAAAAAAAAAAAAAAAATAGCTACTTTTTGAGGAGTTTTGATAAAATTTGGTAGAATATGGCTTTGGACATGCATGAAAAGTAGGGTCTCCGGAATGACATGGTTCTAAATGGGAGTCACTGGAATGAAAAGAGCCTGAATGAGGGACTTATAGGCGTACATAACCATACTTCCTCCTCCCAATGTGAGAACCATACTTCCTCCCCATGTGGAGAACCCCCTCCCCACCTGTAAACATTTAAAGACACTATCAGTATTTACTAACTCAGCAAATCGAAAAAAATCATCAAAAATCATATTTTTGCAGTATGTAACAGTACAGGTATATCTAACATACCCTGCCAGTTATAAGGCTGAGAGCGACCTAATAAGGACAGGATCGAGATTTTAGTCATTATTGTCCGAACCGACCCTTACATACACACGTAATTGAATGGAGAATCTAATCTTGGAACACTGCCGTTTCTTCCTTTTCCTGTCAATTCTACAGCTGGAAAAGGTACCTTATGAGAATTCTACAGACTTATCCTTCAGTTTAAATGCTATTCCTGCAAATTTCAAATATTTTTCAAATCACTGATAGTGTCTTTATTGTTTTTGCTGTCATACCCACATTTTTAATTTTTATCTACCACATTTTTTTATACATTACCCTTAATTTCCAATTCACACACACACACAACACGTGCAACCACACACAACAAATTGCACACCTAGAGCACATAACAATAGTTCAATAAAATGATGAATTGGCATTCAAAGGAAAAAGAATCATATTTAAGTTTTGTCATACAATAACTTTCTAAATTTAAGAAGTAACATACTCCATGTGTGACAAAATCATTGTTATTGCACTACCTGTACCTACTAAGTGGAAAATACTAGGCATTGCTAATATGCAAGAACTGGTTGTGGACTGGTCCCTGAGTGCCCTGGCATTAACCAAAACAAACATCCATGCCACCACACTACACTTGACAGTACTGACCCTGATGTCCAAAAATGGTCCCTGTTTCTTGAGAGAACCCTACTAACATGCTGCAGAGTCACCAACAACTACAGTGAACCAAGAGTATTGACTAGTCTAAAGCCCCACTTTACACGGAGACTTTGTCTGTTCATATTGAGGATGTAGAACGGTTCCTAAAATGTCTCCGTGTTAAATTGGTCACTTTCCCCCCAATTTACTCACCTTCAATATTTGCTTGTAAATAGAGCACCGCTCTATTTTTCCAGCCCTAAGTCAACCCCCATAGGAACCCTAACAACCGCCGTTGGAATATTGATGGGTTTTGCAGGCAGTTACACTAGGTTTGACCAATCGGGAGGTTCAATGTTTGCCCTTGAATTATGTCTGAGTCCATGCAGGCTCCAGTATACATATCACATTTGTGTTTAAAATGACCAAGAATCAGTACAATTATAAACTGGTAGAGTTGTATCATTAGGAGGGAGTGTTGTGGAATGTTAAACTTAAGGATTATTTCAACAAGAAGCTTGGACGCAACTCAACAGAATATTTGTTTTGTCCTGTTCAGTTGTTTTTTATGCAGTCAAAGGCAATGTTAGAGTGATCACAGGAGAATTTTTCTTGCTACTGTAGGAGCCATTGTTAAATTATCAACTTGAAGAGTTCCCTCTAAATTATAAGTTTGTCATATTTATAGCTGAAACTGGATTTCTAGCTCATAAATACCAAACATCACAGTGTAGAAATTCACTTTGTTGTGTAGTATAGCAGAATGACATTCCAATTGGGTAGCCCTGTCAAATGAGGTCCAACTTTCAGGACCAAAAAGCCTGTTTCAAATTGGGCACTCAGGGCAAGTCATTAATAACACCCAAATTTATGGGACAGTCAATCAAATGTCTCCGTTAAAATTGTGCTTAACCAGAAATGTGTTACAAGTGTACACTTTCTGTGCGTTTCTTGATAGTTATGCCCTGTTCTTGCGTGTTAATGTATTCCACGGGGGGTGAGTGTTTTGGGCCCTCTACACCTTTTGGCTCGACTCCTCCATTCACTGTTTTGTTTTCATACTGTGTCGTAATTGAAATAACGTTTGATGAACATATTATCTATCACCCAGCACTCTGTTTTAGACTTCCTTCGTAAGCCAAAAAAAATCTCCTCCTGGACACTTAAAATGATTTTTAATTTCGAATCTGCTGGAGAGATTAGTTTAAAATGAAACTTATTAAGTTAAATTCACAAATAGGAAATGTAGGTAAAAGATTAAGTTAGATAGAATTTACATTTCCATCAACACACACATCAAATTTGTTGGTTTTTTTAGCCACGTTATTATTTTTTTTAGATAATTTTGAGTTTCTAAAAATGTGGGTAGTCAAGCAAAAAATAATATTTGTTTTTCAAAACGATCCCCAATTCTAACAAACGGTGTGATGTAAGGTAACAGAAGTTTCTGATGGCCTAACTGCTTCTAATCTACCAGGACCACCTTTTGTATCAAAGTGGTGTCAAAAATTTGGTTGTCTGAGGAAATTTTATTTTTGTTCATTTAGCCTGTTAAATTAGGGCTAAAAGGTGTTTCTTTGGATCGATGGAGTGAAAAGGGTCCCCCATTTAATTGGATGAAGTATCTATGGCTGATATTAAATATTGGTGTGAAACCTTACAGAATGAGGCATTGGGCGTGAGGTATTTCAATCAAGATGAAAAATTTTTTTACCGTCCATTGGGTCATCCCTTTTAAGGTAAATGATGACAATTAATGAATATAGTTTTGGGTGCTCCGACGGAAGGGGTTGGGGTAGATTTGGTCGTAATCCCCACACTGCGTAATAATGGTAAGTAGTAAAATGAAAGCTTAATGTTCTACTCTTAACAGGAATAAACATTGACCATGTTTTGCCAATCAAAAGAAAATTTAAGAATGCAAAGTGGTGATTCCACTTTTAAAACAATTACACAGTAGAAAATTAAGACCCCCATGGTAGGTTTTAAATGGGAGAAGTGTCTGTAGATAGAGCAGAATTAATCACATTTTTATTCAAAATATATAAAAGGAAACTCATATAGCATTTAAAACCTTGTAGAAAAGCATACAGCACCAGATCTCATCGTATTTCATCCCACCATAGCTAATTATAAGTTTCAATTGGATGTTGGTGTGAGGTGGATAAAATGTTTACTGAAAATAAAGTGATGAGCTCATTAATATCATAATCTGTCAGAGAGATATACAGCACCAATCCTCTTCTATGCTATATCAGCCCACAAGTCAATCCTTTTAAGATGTAGAGGGATAGTGAAGTGTTATTCAAACACCCACAAACAGAGCCTCCCAGCCCCATCCACCTGCTCATGTAGACAAGCCAGCACCAAATTTATGCCAAACATAGCCCTCCAAAATATATTGTTGTGGGGGCCAAATATGAATAGTTAAAGTTAATATCCATTTCTATCAGTCCTACGGGAGGCCTCTTACACTTCACGGTCCACTATCCTACCAGGGCCATCTTGATTTCCTTCAGATAACATGATTGAATTACACAAAGAGACATGGACGACTTCTGTCTTTCAACCTGATGTAACAGGCACCGGGATGAGATGTTGTGATATGATCTGCAGTGGCTGGAATTGAAAGCTAAACAGCAACAGCTTCAATAACTTGTCTGTAGGGATATTTGGATGTTTGTTATTCACTGGTCCAGCAAACTTTTTGCCTGCTTATTGAATTAACTAACATGGGTCACTGGCATGTGTGGACATGTCTGCTTGATATTTCTGTATCTAAATCTTTACTTGCTATAGCTGTTGACTTTGTACATGTACTTGTCACAGTGGTTAAAGTGACCACTGGCACATTTGAAAAAATAGTGCGCCCTCAAGATTTTTCCCCAAAGAGTATTTTTGATGGTTGTAAGGCTTTTATATACAAAAGTCCTCAAACGAAAAAATGTCAGACCAAATCGGCTTCCTTATGGGTAAACACGACGGATTTATAATTTAAACGTCGCCGGCGACGTTAAATTCAGGCGACGACGACGACAATGGCGGTTAACACAAGAACATGCCACACCGGATGCATGTTTCCCACGCTATGCACAAGGTTTGAATCGTTATAACCTTTGTGGTTTTTAAATCAGTGAGTACGAGTCAAAAATATTAATGTAATACACATTTTTTTTTTTTTTTTTTTTTTTAAACTTAAAAGTTGGCCTCCAAATTAACCTGGATGTCGTATCCTCATATCATGTCCCTATATGTTTTGGGGTATGTTATTGTTATGTGTAAAATACATATTGTTCTTCAATGGCCTAATATCCATTTTGAGCAAAATTGAAGAAATTATATTTGTGAAATTGTGCCGTGCCGCTTTAAGGAAGTGCATGTCAGTATTAATGGCGACATTAATGGATCTTGTGGAAAATTAGTTTTGAGTGTAAAGGCATTCAGTGGGATTGGGTTCACCATTAAGTCATATTGATGAGAGCTTGGTTTAATTGTTGTAACCATGTATAGATGCTTCAAAAGGGAGGCAGACTGCTGGATGTAATGACCTTTTCAAAAAAAGGTTTACCGAACATAATGGACCAATAAGCACAACATGCAAGTGATGGGCACAGAACTTACGCATATTTCACCTTTAGCGAAATGCACGTTGGAAGCAATCTGAATGTAGGCGCGCATATTGAAGGATGCTCAAGTACATGCTTTTTGCTTTTAAAATGTTCCCAAAGGTTTCAATTGAAAAAAAAAGGCTATTTTATCCAACACATGGAAAAAAATGGGACTCCTGGAGGAGCCATTTCCTAGAAAGAGGTATGGGTTTGACATCCTCCTTACAGAATTGTATGCAAAATTGCCTGTTCATTGGCAAATGTGTTGACTTGCCGCAAATATTTGAAAGAATGTAAATAAAAGTGTAGTTGGAATATTTTAAGGAAATAATTTTTTTTGGGGGGGGGGAAGATATTACTTTTGATTGCTATACTACCACTATATGCAATATGTATATTACTGAAAATTGCTCAATTAGTAATGGTATTTTTGGTATTGCTTGAAAAATGTTGCCTCCCCTTAACATTTTCTGAAACAAATGAGAAAATATTGGGTGTACCCAGCGAGCTGAAAATTGTTAAAATTGTGGCGGCAAATGGACAGTTTTACCAACAACATCCACCATTGAAAATGGTCTGGGGATGTCCATGGCTGACAGTATAAAAATACTACATGGTTAAAGGGAAATAGGACACACTATTTTCCCGCGGTACTGGTTACGGGCCTATCACCCCTCACCCTTCAGGTTCAGGGTGATAGGCCCATCGCCAGTACCAAGGGGAAAATAGTGTGCCCTATTTCCCAATATAAACCATGTAGTATTTGTTTTATTACACCTCACTGTGACTCCTGGGACGAGGTTGTAGGGAAATAGTCTAATCTATTTCCCTAGGAAATAGTGCATGTAATAGGAATTAGCCAATGAAATAGCATGATTTTGTTCATGAATATTAATGAGGTGTAATAATAACAACTATGTGACTATAGCCTACTATCACAAAGAATTTGGCTGTGTATACTATAGTCCATTTCTCTACCTCCGTGCAGTGATGTCACGACCGTGATGCAGCTTTTACGCACGCGTGAAGATATGCCGTCTTTGTTCTCGCGCGTAAAAACGCCGTCGCTTTAAGCCCACACGTGCGGTTTACTGGTGCGACCATCAAATCTCAGGCTAATGTCACTGCACGGAGGTACAGGGAAATGGAGT
>JAMKCH010048625.1:0-53776 GCA_023653785.1 Ophioderma brevispina
TTCACTCTTTATTTTGAGAGGATCTCGATCTAAAAGACAAAAAATTTTGAAATCTTACTAAAAAATTTTTTTGAGTGATATTTTCACTCTTTAGAGTGTTTTTCACTCTTTTCGTTTTAAGAGTAGTTAAAATACCCCAATCCATAAGAATTTCGTAGCACCTGCATTATTTTCTGACGCATTATGACACAAATGACCAAAAACTAATTGTTTAAAAATTTACAGCACGTCAGATAGAAACTGGTCATATAAACCAATTACTTTCCCATCGATGGAACCTTAGGCGGATGAACAAAGTACTTCAAAGAGCAATTCGATTGGTAATTTGAAATATTCTAAATGTATGCATGGTGCGTGTGAATGGGACTAAGACAAATGCTCCATCACATCAAAACGATGCCCCTGTCTGCAAAAACACTTCAATACCAATAACTTCGATTTGCATCACGCAATCTTGAAAATTGAATCACTTAGTTGCCTAAACCTCGAGATAGCATGAATCGTTCGGCAATTTTGTAGCGACCCAATTAAGTAATAGCTCAATTTTTTGTACAGGTTGAGCAGAATGTGTTGCAGAATAACCTAACCCAAAATCCCGAAATCCTCTTCGAGAGTTTGAAAAAAAAGTCTAAAGCTTTGTAAATTATGTCACATTCTTTATTTAGTGTATTTATAACCAAAAATTTTTGGTTGGCAATGGATTTTAACTGATGCATCAACTAATGGCTAATGAAGAGGGGCCGCATCTATATTTCATAGGTAGAGTCACACATTTCCTTATTTTGCTATATAAGACGATAATTTAGAACAAGTTTCAAAACATCTAGGCATCTGAAATGTTCACCCCCGATGACCTTTGAACCATTGGAAGCTTTAGTAATTAAAAGTTCTTGGTGCAATAGGCAAATTATCCTTTTATTTTAAAGGTGCGTTTTCCGATCGTCTTTGGGACCCCCCTGATTAACCCGAAAGTAAGGTTCGATTTTGATTCAGAATGAAAGGCCGTATTTTTCTCATTGTCGTCCTGAATTTTGAGCACTCAAATCCATTACATTCCCCGAATCTAAACAAAAAACCGCCGTTTCTAGTGGTTCACTATTCAATATTAGCACAGTGTTGGATAGGGCGTTGCACTCTGCATTATCGCTTCTAGCATAAAAACCGCAAGCTTATTTCCCCACGGTACTTGATGGGTTGTATGTGCACGTGCCAGGCTCTCATATCAGTAGAGAAACACAATACCCATAACTCGGAACACGCACTTTAGATCCTTGTGACCTTATAATAGTAAAGTTTGGGTATTGTTTTTCGCACAAATCGGAACATTTGAGTGATTGACCCCTGCATCCAACAATGCATAAAACTTTAAATCTTCCAAATACTCGTAAACAATTTTCTCCCCCCACGATGATTCAGCAGCACCCTTTAATTTCTTGTCTGTGGCACATATCGGCTCATCCTGGTACAAACATCAGCTTCCGTCCTGCCATTTTATTTCTTGGTAGCACACGCCATCTTTTATTTTAAAGACCACATTAGAATACCACATCCAGTCATCATTAAAGAGGTATCACACTGTATGTGGATGTATGGAAAGAGTAAATGAAATCCACATTCGTTTTAATTACACTGCGAGTTCTTCAAAGTGTATACAATTTACAGGCACTTCATAATCTGTGTACATCTTTAGTGCCTTTTTCTTTTCTGTGTGTTTTTAGATTTACCTTTTTTCTGTGTGTTTTTAGAGTTACACTTTTTTCTGTGTGTTTTAGTCTTGGTCGGTTAAAGGGAACACACCACCATTGCACGCGCCATAGACTTGGTATTAAAATGGATAGTCAGAATAATGGCTATAACTCGCGTTACCTTTTCGTTTTTGGAAAATACGGATCTATTGAATACAACGAGGTAACATTTCTCTACAACCAGAATCAAATTTTGACGATAACAATTAGGTTTTAGATTTTTAGATATTACTACTGATTTTATAGATGCCGTAATTTCACGGGTTAACTTCCGACTCTTAGCCTCGCATGCACCTGTGTGTAAATACGCCGATCACACTCAGATTTCTTCAAATTTCGATGCTTTTTTCTTTCTTTTCAAATTGTCATGTACACATTCAATCTTGGTTTTGCTAAAATAAAATTTGGTCACAAATCATGAATTACTAAGAATATCTCACAATTTATATGTAAGAGGTACTACAGTCGTTATCGGACTGATATAGGCTGGGTTTCACTCTAATAGTGTGTGTCCCTTATTAAAGAGGCAATAATTGGCAGCTTTAGTAATACTTTGTACTTTCCTTTTGAGCAGAGGCCCTTCTCAGTAGTCATTTCAAATGTCGTTCAAATTGGGCGGATAGATTTTGAGATATATAAAAATGTAAGTCGCATTAATGCGCGAATTCTCCATTTTTAATCATTTTGCCTTTGGGTAAGGCGCTCTTTTAAAGTTTTGGTGTTTTTTTGCAAAAGTACTCTGAACAAAATAAAGCGCTGAAAGGCCGAAAGTGAACCATTCAACTTTTAAAAAAGCTCAATTTTATACTAAATGGTTTTTGTAAAAAGTGTGTGGAAACTTCTGTTCATTTTTTAATACGAAAAGCTAAAAGCTTGTCTTTATTGCCGTGCACGGTCAATACGATACCTATATTTTTAACGCAATAGGCCCATTTCAGGCGAATTTACATCACAACGCCAAAAAAGCGCGGGTTTGAAACGCGACATGTTAACAATGATTTAGAGTATTACTAGAGTGCCACGCAAATAAACGCTTTCCAACATCTTCCAGCACCAAAACACCCGTTTACATTTTTAACAAGCAGCTTGGACTGGGTGGTTGTTGGTGGTGGTGGTGTGGTGTGGGGGGTCCTCGAAAAGAGCAAAAAACACGCCACTGTCAACGCAGTTCGGATAACTTTGTTGATAACCCTATCTCTTTTTCTCGCGTGTACTTTGAATACGCAAGGCATACGCAAGACCGCACGGAACCTTCTTTTAAAGGGTATCAACACCACCATTTGCAACGCGCCATACGACTTTTATGTAAATGATAGTCAAATAATGGCCTCTAACTCGAGGTACCTTTTCGTTTTGGAAAATACGGATTAGAAATGAATAAAAAGAGTAAACATTCTCTAACAACATATCAAAATTTGACGATAACAATTATGTTTAAGATTTTTTAGATATTTACTGATTTTTATAGATGCCGTATGTTCACGGGTTAACTTCCGGCTCTTAGCCTCGCGCACCTGGGTGTAAATACGGATTGGCCGATCACACTCAAGATTTCATTTCAATTTCGATGTTTTTCTTTTCAAAATTGTAGTACACATTCATCTTGTTTGCTAAAATAAATTGGTCAACATCATAGATTTAAGAAGAATAATCTCACAATTTATACACAAAAGAGGTACTACAGATCGTGATAAACCTCGGACTGAATAGGCTGTTTCCTCCACTCTCATAGTGGATGTGTACCCTTTAAGATGGCAAAATTGGCAGCTTTAGTAATACTTTGTAATTTCCTTGTGAGCAAGGAGCCCTTCTCAGTGCCAGTATTTCAAATTTTTCGTTTCAAATTGGGCTGATAGATTTGAATATGATAAAATGTAAGTCGCATTTATGCGCGAATTCTCCATTTTTCAATCATTTTGCCTTTGGTAAGGCGCGGCTTTTAAGTTTGGTGTTTTGCAAAGTACTCTGAACAAAATAAAGCTCTGAATGGCCGAAAGTGACCTTCAACTTTTAAAAAAGCTTCATTTTTATACAATGGTTTTTGTAAAAAGTGTGTGGAAACTTCTGTTCATGTTAATCCTAAAATCTTGTCTAATGTCCGTGGCCCGGTCATACGGTATAATACCTAGTTTTAACGCATAGGCCTATTTCAGGCGCTTTACATCAACAACGCCAAAAAGCGCGGGTGTCCAACCCGACATCTTAACAATGATTTAAGTATTACTAATAGGTCCCACGCAAATAAATCGCTTTCCAAACTATTCAGAACCAAAACACCGTTACATTTAACAACAGCCTTGGACTGGGTTGGGGGGTGTTGTGGTGGTGGGTGGTTGTTGTGGGGGGGGGGGCGAAATGGTTATAAAATGTGGAAATCTCACATCTTTCTTGAGTTTATTGTACGAGGCTAGACAAGGCCAGAAGCGCAGGTAACGACCGTTAGATCGGTGCGACTGCATGCCTATAAGCCTACTAAACGAGGCTAACCTGTCAAGGCTAAACGATGCTAGGCTATGCCTTAGTCCTAGCCTAGGCCTAGTCTAGTCTAGGGATAGGCCTAGTCTAGTCTAGTCTAGTCGAGGTAAGCTAGCCTAGCCTAGCTAGCCTAGTCTAGTAAATGCGTTTTCCGTACTTCAATATCGTCAGAATCATACGAGCTGGGCGCGTTCGTCCTCTGTTTTTCATCAAAAACACTCTGTGTCCCTTAAGTTTACTTCATGTAGTCCAAACTACCACTCCCCATCTACATTTTGACACCAATTTAATGCGTCAATCAAAATAGTAACCTAGATATGACCCGATAAAGACAGCGTGCAACACAGAGTGTAAGATTTTAGTAACATTTATCGAAATTTTTCACTGGAACTATTTCAGGTGTGGCAACATGGATAACATGATTTAAAAACAGGCGAGGATTTTGTTTATTTATTTAAATTTTCATCCTAATATAGCACAGACACGTTTATAACAGAAAATAAATACAGAATCCTTTCAGTGAATCTAAAAGTTGCTACTGCACGATAACCGTTAGATCGCCTACCGAAAGATCAAAAAAACCGCCAGCTGGTCCAACCAGTCTGATACTTTGTTGATACCCTATCTCGTTTTCTCGCGTGTACTTGAATACGCAAGGCATACGCAAAGCCGCACGGAACTTCTTTGTTAAAGGGTACACACCACCATTGCACCGCCATAGAACTTTTGTATGTAAAATGATGTTCAGAAATATGGCAATAACTCGAGTTACCTTTCGTTTTGGAAAATACGGATTATATGATACAACGGTAGACATTTCTCTACAACATATCAAATTTGACGAGAACAATTAGGTTTAGATTTTGATATTTTACTATTTTTATAGATGCCGTATTTTCCCGGTTTAACTTCCGACGCTTACCCTCCGCATGCACCTTGTTGTAAATACGCGCATCACACTCATATAATTCATTCAAATTCGATGTTTTCTTTCAAATTGTCAGTACACATTCAATCTTTTTGCTAAATAAATTTGGTCACAAAATCTAGAATTACTAAGAATATCTCACAATTTATACACAAAAGAGGTACTACATCGTGATAAACCTCGGACGATATAGGCTGTTTCCACTCTAATAGTGGTGTGTTACCCTTTAACGTATCGTAGAATGTAGATCTTTGTTACTTTGAAATTCCTTGGACTATTCTTATTTAAAAGTAGTTCTTATTGAATTTGATCTAATTTGAAGGAACCTGATCGTTGACGGACTTCCATGTTCAAAACTGCACACGATTTGACTTGTATTTACAAGCATCATAAGAACGTTATTTTACAGCGTGTGTGAGTAACCATGGTAAGTCTTATAGATTCTGAGTATGTTAATATCCTTCATTGAGTATTCTGTGAAATGATCAGCTTAACTCCCACCTTTAAACATGATTATTTAAAACAAAGAAACAGATCCACTTTTCTGCGATCCTTTGCCACAGAACCAGAGGTATTGAAATTCTTGTTTCCACAATTTCTCGTAACAAGCGATACAATAATATTTTGGTTTATTTTGTTGTTTGTTTAATCCCTGATCCAGTTGCATCCTTGCGTTGATTCACTATCTCTTCTGGGTACTGGAGTAAAAAACATGTTTAAATATGCCTGGCAACTCTGGTCACCATCGACTCTCTCCCAATGCGCAGAGGCATTGGCAAAATCCAGAACAAAGGCGTTGTTTTTAACACAATCTACAACTCTTCAACACAGTACTATCAGTAGCAATATGAAATTTATTCCAAGAGTTTTTCCAAACACTGCAATCTTGGGTCGGTGGTCTTGAGGCTTGGTCATTTGCCTCTTTCCGGCTTCTCTTTGAGAGCCACCTTGAATCCATAGGCCTCGAACCTTATTTCTAACGTCCTAGATGACCACCTGACGATCACCGCAAAAAAAGGACCTAGCGTTATTTTTACTTGTTAGATCTAGGGCAATTTCCCCCTAAAACAAGCATGGTCCGCTCCGTGATTTTTTTTTCAGTGGATTTCAATGCAGTTTAGGCTAACTTTGAATAATAAAATCCTTTGAACGGACTGGGTTATGTTATTCATACGTGACATTACTGAAGTTGGACATGGCTCTTTTTTATTACCAGGCAGTGGTTGTCCATCGCCAGCACACTTTCTGATCGAATTTGGTTCTCGCCCGATTGTTCTACCGCCGCTGAGGTAACATTTCTCTCTGGTTATCAGTCTCCTTTAGTTTTGCTCTTGCTTCAGCTTTCTTTGACATCTCTGCTAATCTATCATCTGTCACGTTGAGTGTTTCAAATCACCGTCTGTTTCCGGACTGCAATTAACATCTGTGGTGGCGCGTTGGTATCGTTGATGGCACGTGAATCGTCAGCAGAACGAGGCGAAGATGGACAACTGTCATGGAAGTCTTCCGCCGTTGCCGCCTTCTGCGGTGAAGGAAAAAAGCCCCCCCAAAATTCGAGGCTTTGGATCGGTTGCCCTTTTTTGAGAAGCGCTGGGAGTTGGCTATTATCCTTTGGATCTTGTAGGAATCTGGATTAAGGAAGGAAACTCTATCATAAACTATTTGCAGAAGTGCTGCTCCCATTTACAAGTTGGGATGGGCGAAGTGGGCGAACATGGGCCCACCCTTGGAAAAATTTGGGGAGAAAAAGTGGGACATCTTCAGGGGAGGGAGGAGGAGGGATTATTCTGTTTGACTTTCAGATGTACATACATACATTTAAGAGGAATGACAGGAAATATTGACTTTAACATGTGATTATTCCACAGAGCAATTCCACAAGGCAACAATTATGATGGTTTTCCATTTCTACTGGAGTTAGCTTAATGAGGCTCCCCAGGTTCAACGGAGTTTTTACGTCATACGTCCGGGGTTCTTCCCGGCAACTACCTCTTGACTATTATTGGAAAACGACCTCGGCAACATATAGTGATAGGGATACAAAATGCGACAAGAGTGAGCTGCCTATATCATACGACATCGAACTTGCAGGATTTCCGTGGGATAATAATATCATTAACTACCTAGAATTTTCGTGGTAAGTATTAGGCCAATCTATAGTGTTTCCTTTCCATTAAACACCGCGTTCCTCAAATCGTTTACATGGACAGAAAGAGTTAAAATCATAAAGCATGATTTTGATGTCATGGTTTACGACATATCAACTTTATTTCAACACTATAATCCAGATCAACACAGTCTTTTTTTAATGACGCGTGTAAAAAACGTACGCGAGGAGGATCAACAATCTCAACCCAACAAACAAGCATAAAGTTTGAATATTCCAAAGCTTAAAAAATCATGCTAGCAATATAACACGGAAAAATTAAAAACTATATAAATTATACGGTACCATAACTTTGGGGAGTTTCTTTTTTGATCGTTTGTGTCTATAGTAGTGTCGTAGATAACCATAAACATCGTGCACTTCTGGACAAAAGCCTGAACTTGGCAACAAACATTTCCTTGGGGGGCACAAGAAAACTTAGAAGGGGTGCCCAAAAATCAGACCTCATTATTGACGCTATGGCCCCGGCCCCCTTTTTTGCATATGCTTATTATGTCAAAATGGAAATTCCTCAGAAACCTATCATGTGTGGTACAAACTTAAAGCCTGGAACATAAAGATTGTCTTAAGATACTTTTAGTAGGGAATCTTAGCATTTGGGGTCATTATAGGTCATTAAAAGGTCATTGGAGGTCCATTTGATAGTAATTTCACAACAATTTGGTATCAATTCCACCGCATGGCGTGCATACAATAAGGACATTCCATCATTATGTCAAACAAATGTTGACATTGTAAAAAATCAAAATCATCCAATACACTTCATTTTTGTTTCATATCAAAGGTAATACTGTAAAATAACTATGTAGTTTCAGGAACAATGAGGCAATTATTCCAATTTCACAAATTAGATTTTGTTGGATGGATATTACAAAAAGTGATGCTGCTGCTGCGTACATTCCCAAGTGGCACTATGCAACACCTCGTACTACTTGTTGATGTTATTTAAAACAGAGATTTGCAATTTGGTGAAGTTAGTAATACCTCTTTGATTTAAAACGTTTGTCTTTTTAAGAAGCTGTGTTCATATTAAGAAGGGATGGCCATTCCGTTCGTTAGGATGTACCAGTTGAACATTTCTACAACGTACGTCCACAACGGTTATCATTGAATTTAACCCGAAGATAAACAGCTTTGATTTTTATCTTCTTTGTTTTTTTTTTTTCTTCAGCTTAACGCCCTGATGTGACAGATCTGTAAAAAAACTAAAAGTTTTGCAAATGGACTGTTACGAAAACCTGAGGAACGCAAAAGTACACTTTGTGTGTACGTCCACAAGGAGGGTGTGTTGATGACTTGTCCATGCAACCAATAATGTGATTTAATGAAAGTTTCAGTCTAATACTTCGTCAGAGTAACTTCAAATACAATTGTCCAAAATTAAAACCCTGACTAATTAAAGTTTCGGTAGTCCCACACAATTCCAGAGCAAAAACTCCTGTGGCGAGTGGGGCGAGCCACTTGCCGTTCACTAAGCAGAGGTTAATTTCCTGCAGCCATACTTCAGCAGTTCGCTACTTGCCTTGATATTTCAGGTATTCAAGGTCTACAATAGATTTCAGTAGTTGTCAACATCCCCTGAGTTTATCTAGCAGTTCAGCCAGCCTCTAAGAGCTGGAGCATTTTGATGGACATGTGGGGAGACTT
Source organism: Ophioderma brevispina (assembly GCA_023653785.1). Lineage (NCBI taxonomy): Eukaryota > Metazoa > Echinodermata > Ophiuroidea > Amphilepidida > Ophiodermatidae > Ophioderma > Ophioderma brevispina. Next base: position 8,963 of record JAMKCH010048625.1, read on the forward strand.
TATCATAGCCCTTTTTTTGATAACCCATAATGTCTCAAAATCCCTCTGATATTTTTCAGAAACAAGTTTATGTCATGGAATTGAAATCCATACGGTTCATGGCAAGAACTAGGTTGTTAGTGCTTCCCAGCACTCGTTATAGCAACTAAGTCTGGTGATAGCGAGTCACAGCAATATCACCTCAAGAACTTATAAATCCAGAAATATATCACATTATTGGAAGTGGGCCACCTTTTTCATCACTTTTTTTGTTTGTTTTGTTTGTTTTTCGATGCCTTTAGTAGGCGCGAAAAGAAAACCCCTGTTTAGCGGGCCGCGACCGACCCTGATTTTTTCAGTTTTGCGATTTTTTTTTTTTTTTATTAGTTTTTCCAAAAATCATGTAATCGCCAATGTTTTTTAGCCCAACTTTATCACTTTTGGCATTTTTTTTTAGAAAATTTGTTTGGTAAAAATTTTCATTTTTTCTCTTGATTTTCAGCTTTTGGGGCTATTTTAGGCCAATTTTTGATCTCCAGAAAAGAAAAAAAATTAAAAAAAGAAAAAATCCGCCCGACCCGACCGACCCTACTCGAAAGGCCGCTCGCCCGTAAAATTTGTTTTCTTTTTTCGTCGCTTATGCACTGAAAGTATGTAACATGCGGTATTACATTCCTCAAAAGGCCCAATACTCCGTCGTTTCCAATTGCAATTTCCAATGAACAATGAAGGCTGTACACTACAACCGGTCGGTGGTGAAATAATTTAGACCGACTTGACCAAGGTTACATCATCTCATCCTCCAAATCTAGAAAAAGGATCCCTCAAAAGTATTTTTAGCTGCAAAGCATTCCGTTCAAGCCTTGCCCAAGTATAAATTCTGAGACTTGATGGTTTGCACCATGGTCCCCTTGTCGATGTGCCAGTTAGAATTGAATTAGAAGTTCAAACACGGCAATACCGGCTCTTACAAGACATGTTTGTCCAACAAGATCCACCAAGAATGTTGGCAATCATGTCCACAGCCAGAGCCCTTTTCTATGTGGAGCCAAGCAGTGTGTTCTTTACTGCTGTTGACAGTCCCAAGGAAACTCTCAAAATCTCTTCTTTCATTGTTTTGTTTGTTCAGTTTTTGTCTTTCTTAAAACAGGAAAGAAATGCCTGTCTTCAAGTATTATCTGTTTTAATGCGGTATTCTGTGAACTAGTTGTTGGTTCTTCTGTAGCAGTTTCGAAATAAAGGTCCAGTCAATTGGTATTTGGGCTCAATTGTTACAAGGGTCCCCTTCCAGAAATCCTACCCAATATCTGGGTATCTTGTATCCAACGTTATTGTGTTCATTAATGCAAATTTCCAGATAATCTTGAACAATACTAAGTAATACAAGCTTTTTGGACAGGAACGTCCAGTGGATGGAACCTTTCTTCTGTTTGACCATCATCTGTGTACGTCTTTTTGTATTATTACGAGTATTTATTTTACTTGATAAATTTATTTTTTTTATTTTGATTGAATTACCTTACCCTAAAACTCCATCTGTATCAATCATTTATGATCTTGGAACTCAAAGCTATGAACTTTTAAAAATGTTATTATTGTTTTTAATTTATTTTAATATTATTTCTTCATTTTTAAATTGGTTTTTATTTTATTTATTATAGGTCGACAGTATCTGTGATCTATATTTTTATTCCAGGCACATAACAGTTCAAGTCATCGGGGTAAACTTTGTCCAATTATGCAATAAAATACATATATGGTGCACCAGTATATATATTTTGGGCTCCTATACCAGTAGACCAGTAATATTTCTAACACATGGGTAAATCTAAAATTTTTACCCATTGTGACCTTGAACCTATTTTGCCTCATAACATTAAAGTACTACTTCCAGATAAGGAAACTAAACCTTTTAATCCCTGAAAGGCGATGAACATACTTTTCGTCTCATTTTGAGCCATTTCAATATTTTTGACCCTGTATAAACCTTGCCCTCATACATATTCTACTACTTTGATTTTTGTAAACTTTTTGATACATTGTTCTTAAAGGTTTTCCCATACAATTCTGATAAATAGATACGTTGCATTAGTTTATTAGTCATTATGTTTTCCTAATTTGATGGCCTATCAATACTGAAATAATCACAGTGAATATTAAGTGTAAATTTAATGGTAATTTACGATTACTGTGTGCCCTACTACTAATAATCACTGGGCAATGGTTATGGACATTATTATGGCAGTAAAAGTAGTTTGTGGTACTTCTCACATTCAATTTTCTCACATAACCCATAGGAGTGATCAATGGGATATCACATTTGATTTTGAACACTTTGACACCAAGACTTAACTACGGTTATCATCCACATACTGGCCACTGGTCTCGTATGACCTTTAATGACCTCAAACTGACTTCTGCTTACCAAATATCAAATCTTTAGATAATTTTAGCACTCTACATGTCTCACGCTTTAATTTGATACCCAACTTGATATGATTATTGAAAGTAATGATTTTAACATTACTACGAAATATGTATAAAAAAAGGGCGTGGCCTATGACGTCATTATGTGGTCGAATTTTTGGGCATCCCTCCTGAAATTGCTTTACATACCCCCAGGAAGGTTTGGCAAGTTTCATGCTTTTGTCCATAAGTGCACGATCTTTGTGAAAATTATGACTAATCTACTTCACTATCAGATAGAATCGCTCTTTTCCTGGTTATCATATCGATAGGACTCCGATTCGTATTTATGTTTGTGCGCTGAAATGCCTAAAAGAACCATGTCATCTTATTTATTATTTTACCATAACAAAAATAATAATTTGAATTTATAAAACAATAATTGACCTTTCATATTTTTGTCTGATTTTGGTCTTGACACTATATGCTTTAAAAGGTCCTAATTTTTACTTTTTCCAAGGCCAAATTGATTCAGACAGTGACAAATAGCTTGATAAAAGAATCGACTTTATCTATACAGTGGTGCTACTAGGTCCGGAATGTCGCACTTTTATTTACAAAATATCGTATTTGAAGATCATTACTACAGCTCCACCACTTGCAATAAAGTTTCATTAAAAACAATAAAAAATCCATATGAAATATCAAAAATTAAAAAAAAAAACCCTTGAGGGCGTGTGTCATATCCAACGTGGTATTGTCGTTCCAATCTGGTCGAATCTTTTCGCGTACCTCTTCAATTTCGTATGTAATCGAATCATTGTAATCGAGGTAATTTAAACTAGGTCATGTGCCTATTGCTTTCTAATACTTTCCGTGCCCACTGCCCCAGGGCACGTGCCCCAATATCGGTTTGGCGTCTACCGCTTTACTGTGGGTCAAAGTGTATGAAGTGGTTAACGCCAATAATTTTTTTTGACTGAAACATTTCTTATTTGCATCGAGAGGGGAATATGTTTCACAAGTACAATTTGGGTTATCATCTGTATTCTTTGAATATATAACGAGTGAATGTATTGTAGCTATACAAACGTGACTCCATTGACCTACGGCATTACCGCCTATCGGAGTAGCTTCGGAGTCAAGGGTGGGGTGGTTATTTTTTTTTAAAAATTGGAAAGCATTTGAAAAAGCGCCATTTCACGAAGATGGAGCTCTTACAGATGTTACGGGAGATTTTATCTCGTGTGGTGCCGCCTGACAACAATTCCGACACCGACTATTGACCAAATGTTATTGGGTTAGAGAGATGTTAACTATATCCTGTGGTGCCCAACGATACATTCGAATACTATTGTACCTTTATGTTAATTTCTGCCCAGGCTCTTTCTGTATGATGCCTGTCTATGTCATTAATAACGAATCGCTCTGGATATTGTTTTTCGTACGTCATATTAGTACGATTCTTTTGTCGTCCCCACAAACTCGCAATGGCAGTCGGATCCTGTATGCGAAAGACACGTTTTTCTTCCATCTTCCATTTAATGTATGGCGAGTAATTTTCTTGCCTCAAAGCTGGCTGAGGAACTCCCACAGAAGTCTACAATCTTTAGAAAAAAGTAGATTTATTAATATTAAATGACAAACCACAACCTTGTTACAAATCCTAACTACGACTACTAAAGAACATGCACGTGCTATAAAATTAATGTTTTAAAATAGCGCGCCAAAAGTGTTGCACAACTTAAACAGACAAAAAGTCTTCGTTGAATGATATGATGACGATTACTACGGAAACGAGCATTTTTGGTTAGAAGGAACGCATGAGTAAATTGGTAAATCATCTTTAAAAGCCTCGCGTCTTGTGAACTACACGGGCGAGTTGGATCTGACTTATTGCGCTTACGCAAGGTATTGACTTTAAACGAACATTTTGACTTTTTCACAGCATTTCTTATCTGTCGCTCAATCGTACTAACGGTTTACCACCCACTACTTTATAATCTCTCAACCCTAATCGATTATTTCAACAAGTGCCAATGTATAAATCTTTTTATGTGATTCTCAGATCAGTATCAGAGGATGATTTAAGCTCGACCCAAAATGCAATTCGAATCATCACCAAATTACGTCATTAAAGTACCCACAATTACTTTCTCACACTCCTATTCTTTTGCACGCAAAACCTGTCAAAACGCCAACTTCAAGCGCTGAGTTCGGCTACTAAACTTGAGGGTAATCGGACGTTTTAGGTGATCCCTGAAGATAGACATGTTCTCAATCGTTTTCAGCTCCTTTTCCTTGATTACCCTAAAGTTCTATAGGAAAACACAGTGCTTGAAGTTGGCGGTTTTGCGTGCAAAAGAGTAGGAGTGTGAGGAAGTATGTGGTACTTTATGACGTAATTTGGTGATTCGAATTGCACTTTGGGTCGAGCTTTTAAATCATCCTCTGGATCAGTTGCAACCGAGTAGTGATTGGAAGTGGTTGTTTGTTGCCAAGTTTGACAAGCTTACCTGCAGGTTTTTCCCCGTTTGCAAATATGTCGTCTTCCACTGCGTCTATTTCATCCTCATGGTACAGTCTTCTGTTTTCGTCACCTCTGATATACACAGCACGAGGTCCGCAAGACTCTAGAAATGGTAATGAAATCGGAATTGGGTATGTGGGGATCATTTTATTCTGGGAGTTCTCGTGTTGCTGTTGGATGACATCTGCTTGACGATGGAAAATCAGTTGAGAGTCTCTCTCTACTGGCAATCTTTGCGATTCGGAAATAGTACTATGGTTAACTGGCTCGTGAGGACGTCGTTGCATGATACAATGCCTAGGTATATCAGATTCTACTAATCCAATATCAGTATCGTCCAGAGTATTCGCTCTCTTTGAAACCCTGGCACCCATTGTGTGGCCTTCATCTAAATCAGACACGCTAAGGTGCCTTTTGTTGGTATTCGGCAATGTTGATCGGGCTCAATGTATCTGTGTCCATTTCTTATCTGTGAAGAATTTGCTGCACCATGACGAGACAAAGGGTGTGCTAGTGGTTGTTGATGGTCGTCTTCTGCCATACCAGGTGAGCTGTTACCGGAATCACTGCAAGGTGTGCTTGACTGAGTATCTGTTAGAATTCAAGACATAGAAGTGGATGGCTGGTTAAGATATTGGCAAAAAGGCTGATGAAACTGTTTCAAAGTTAGATACTGGAGGGAGCCAACGTAATGTGGTGGCGTGAAGATTGGTTTAAACTAGCAATGGGGACAAAGCAAGTTACTTAAATGTGGAAAGCGGGTTGAGGAGCAGCAAGAAGTCATGAGTACCCATTTCAAGGATCTTGAACAAAATATGGGTTAGAAGCTTTTAACTCGGGGAAGCCGTACTGCTGTTTTCAAGTTAAGCGGAACCGTCGGTACAACGCCATGACCAAGGGTAGCTGCGGTATCTTTGGGATCGTCAATGACGAGTCATACCGTTCTTAACAGTGCCCACCGGCAACAATGTTGGTATAGTCGCGATATGTGTGGTGTACCACAGATGGTGTCGATGAAGTGGGTGAATGGTTTGGTGGAGACAACCTGCTGGTCGGTTGAAGGAGCACGTTTGAAGGTGGTGAAGGATATCTCGCTTCTTGATTCCTAGCTTGCCGATTAAGATAACTGGCAAAATATTAAAAGTAAAGATTTGTAAATTTACATATTTAAAAGCATCCAGGGTTAGGTGTACAAATTACTACCAAGCAAGCTCTAGTCACTGCCTAGTAGGAAGGTTTAGATGCATGAATGCACATTTGTATGGAAAAGTGGAATTATTTGGTTAATCGACTCCTAACAAAAAGATTCCAGTACAGTATCCACCTCGCTCGTTGCACCTAAAGCTCCCTAGTACCTCGTATCTATGACGTCTGGCGCAACATTCCGAATTGTATTTTGTCTCCAACTTTTGAAAATATTGAAAAAAATAATCACAATAAGAAAATTAAAGGCCCCTCAGAGGATCATAAGATGGAGAAGTTAAGGTAACTAGAATTTTCGATCAAGTGTACATGGAAGTAAACATTTTGACACAAAAGGTCACAATGAATGTCCAGATAGCAGTCCTGTCGATGAGTCTACAGGGTTGCGCGAACGCTAGGATTTTATTACAGAAATAAGATTCCTTAAATCATACCTTACAAGAATGGATTATAATAATTAGTTGCTTGACCGCGAGAGAAATATTAGTCTGTTATTTTAACCTTCTTACAACACTAGTGGTATCAGAAAAAAAAAGTTAAGCTTAAAATTAATAGACATATCAGTAGGACACACGAGATCGAATTAGTCAACAAGAACGTTGTATTTAATCAGCTACGCGTACATACGTAGGCTCGCTGTACGTCACGACCAAAGATCTCTGAACATGATACAGTTTAATCCCCAATATATAGTATCAGTTTTATTTTATCGATATTAAGCCTGCACATACGATCCATCAGGAGAAATGACTGGCCGTATCTAATTTCTATCAGTTATATTTCTGTACATGATTATCAACCTTTTCACAAGGCATTGATTAAAATCACAATACCGAGACACCGTGAACCCCTAGCTTGGAGTTTTCGCGGGTCTCGGTATTTGGTGTTTTCAGTGTTCTTTCACGTTCTACGGGGTAATAGAAAAAAGTTATTCTTGTGACTTTCATAGTATACGCTGATCCTCTTTTGGCGTATTCACGTACATAGGGGCACATGCGGCGCAGTTGGATCAGCGTTCGCCTCATAAGGTTTGGGTTCGAGCCCCGCTGTCGCCAATGTTTCGCTTGGGCAGGCACTTTACCTCGCTTGCCTCTCTCCACCCAGGAGTATAAATGGGTACCGGCATATGCTGAGAATGTAAAACAGACTCGCTGTGCGGGAGGAGTGGCGAACCTCCAGGCCTCCCCACAGCAACACTACATGATGGAGTCTTGCCCAAACGCCAAAGACAGAGGATGGGCACTCCGCCTACTGGCGCACCATTTACATTTGTTTACTGTATGCTTGCACTCAGGATACAAGACAAATATGGATACAGTGCTGAGCTAATCCGCGCTAAAAACTGGGTGGCAGCTAACGAAGCTGAATGGACTGCTCTCTGAAGTAATCCAGGGAGGTGCTATCAACAAGCTGCTGGAATAAATGCATTCCAGAGCCTGATGCCATCGGGGGGAAATATGACCTCTGGTAGATCATGTGTGTTCTGGCGAACTTCTGTATGTGGCCACGCAAGAGTCGGTGGTAAGAAGGACGTAGGGATGCCAACAAGTCCATTCACAATGCGGAAGCTAATTTATGTGCTTCCTATGCTTTTCTTTCAGCAGGGATTGACCACTGCAGTTCGTTGAGCATGGATGTTACACTACTTGTTCTGTAATCCAAGTCTTCTGATGTTTGCAGTGGTGTGAGGATCCCAGTATGATTTACTTTAAATGCCCAAGCCACGTTCGTTCTATCAATGGGTATGACTGCTAAAATGCAAGATGCAATTCAGTTGATCTTTTGTTGACTTACATTTACGTCGCACACAACAGAAAACATTTCTACGTCGGAGGCTTTTTACAATAATGAAGAGTAGAGTGTGTCCATCCTCCCCAATTCCCAAATTACCCAGCATGCGTTCCGATTAGACTTTTTGGAGTATATGACAGATACTGCACACCCAAAAACGGCACGTTCTTTGTTTTCCCGGGTTTTACAAATTGAAGTACGCCCTCTCTTATTGTATACCCAAATTACATTGACTACGCCCTCTCCTATTGTGTCAATCATGCTTCAAAAACTTAGGCAAATGGATCCTTGCCATTTATAATGACTTCCCCTCCCCTGATCTCATCACAATGGATTTGGTTTACCAAAAGTACAGAATATTAGATGATAAGCAACCATGGACATCTTGGGTACCCACCAATATCATTCCATGGGGCACCTGTTACAACAATTGTCTGCTCGGTTTCACATTTTAAGAGGACTGCCCTCCCCACACCGCACAACAATCAAATACTTGAGCTCACTGAAGTGGCTTGATTTTGGATTATACTCTGTTACTTACTTGCTTTCAATGACTTCAATGGGAGCACATTTTGTGTAAATGACCGGCTCCTAACCTCCTGCTCGGGCTCTTTTAGGATTCTCAATATGCGGTAAGTTGCCTTAGCCCACTGAGGTTACCAATCCATTGTCTAGAGATTAGTGGCCCTCATCACAATGCTCTCGGGAAACAATTTCAAGCAAAGGCTATGATACTTACGTAGTATAAGTAGCCAATAGACCATATTCACTATTATGTCCTCCACTCAGACATTTTGGTGGACAAGATGCATACATTACCATGACTACATAGACCATTAACATCCTACGTCCCCTTTCTTTTGTTGACTGCCATCCATGCCTGCCAATCGTTATGGTCCATATATAAACCTCACACCTAACAGATACAATTGCCGCAGTGTGTGTAAACAGTCAGGCCGACCTAGTTCAAGATACCAGCCCTAACATGTTACAACATTGCCTGTTAACTGGTCTATACATTCAGCTGTCAATTGATCCATGTTTAAATAGCGATTGCACAGGGATCATTGACAGTGAATGTAAATTTAGTACTGAATGCATCTAATCTTGTCCACCAACATGGCTGGCCCTTTGAATACGGTCTTAATGTAATCCTTCTTGCCGGCGCGAGGCCTGTACTTGTACGTGGAACGTATAGAATTCTTTCAAGTTGTATCCAAGGCCTGGACTAGATTGAAAAAAGAATTGGTCACGTTCTTTACATTATATTAGAGTTTTTTTTGATTGTGCTGATTTTTCTTTTGGAGTGACATACATAATAATCCGATGCATAATCACTGATGACCCTGGCAACAGTGGGACATTCAATACGCCCATCTTAAATCTAATGATAATTTTATTGTCGTCGGAGTACAACGTATTCCTTTATAATATGGTATTGCAGAATGAATGCAAATCTTAAACCTTCCTGTAAAGCAAATCTGACCAACTTACTGTTTGTAATAATAAGTTTTTGAAGAAATCTCATAAGCAGTCCCCGATTGTGCCGTCCGATGCCTGAACGATTCCTTCTAAGCAAGCAGCGAGCTTCCCATTCATACTAAAGCTCTTTGGGGCCCATGTCGCAAGCTCAAGGCAAATCTTGGTACAACCAACGAAGCCAACGTTCCACATCCTCTTTGCCCCATAAAAGTGGATTGGTAGCTGGATAAGGTAAAGTAGGAAAATCATATCAGTTTGAACTGTTGAACTGCATTATAGGTGAGACAAACGAAGTCAGTGAAAGCAAACAGTATTAAATATTTTACGTAAATGGATAAACAGGCCTTGTTCCTTAGATAGTAGTCTCGCGTCAAACGTTAAATTTTAAAATGCCCGACGCTTTTTGTCAAATTTGTTTGGTATGTAATTATGAATGTTGCTTCCACGAGTAGAAAATGTCTTCATTCCTGTCAACTGATTCACAACGTCCATTGAATAAAAGCTAAATTTTCATACTTCGAAGTATTGCAAATTTTGTTTTTGGCAAAAACTACGAAATTGATATGGATTTGGTGTAAGTGTAGAATTAATCAGTCGCTTGCTGATCAACTTGTCAACGATACATTTCATGCTTAAGCATTCATTGTAGACGTGGCAGGCCGGTGGGTAGTATAATGAGCCTCCGGACTCACGTCCGCCTAAAATGGTGAACAGTATGGCAGTCGATTCAGTTGACTCTTCACTCTTCCGCCACATAGTTTCATGCTTTCTTTCCTTTGTCGTCTATGGAGCCCGGACTCTGACACCTGCCTGACCATATCTCCTTTTACACCGGCTATATTCAAGTTGTGGACAGCTCATGACTGTTTCTCCTGCTGTCATGTAATTACGTATTTAAAGGGCGCAAAAATCATTTAATATACCTTGATAAAAATGGGCTAGCTTCAAAACAAACTGCTCCATGAATTGTTCATGGTATTAAACAGTATATCCTTTTCAAGTGCTAAGTGGAATACTGATATACCATATAGTTTAGTTTATCTCTATTTAATTTCCTATTAAAATGCACTGTCCTTGTTCTTATTTTCTATTCCCAACCATTACTCATTTTTTTTTTTTTTTTTTTTTAATGGTGAACAATAGGGCAGTCGATTCAGTTGACTCTTCACGCAACATTAGTTTCATGCTTTATTCCGTTGTCGTCTATGGAGCCCGGACTATGACACCTGCCGGACCATATCGTCACGAATCTTCCAAACAGGCCAATCGACCAAAAGTCACATTTCGAGATATCGGCGATTGAAGTTTTCGAGAATTATGAACTTTCATATCTAAAATTTGAAACATTTTAAGAAAATGATTTTATGTGGACATTGTGGACATTGAAACGTTCTTCATTTTGAGCACGCTTTCCATTCAAGTATCCTTTGTTTTCCTTGTCAAATTTAATTACAGAGTGATTGGTCTGTTTGCAAAAACTAAAAAACGTCCTCTGTTTCTATGTCAAAGGAGACGAATGCACATTGAGCTGTTTGGCTTACTCAAAAAGAGTCGATCGATCGCATCAGGCGGTGGTATTCAACATGTTGAACATACTTTTGCCTGCGGAGGGCGCTAGAAATGACTATTATTTTGTACGGTTTTCTAAGGTGTCATTGTCTCTTACAGGCAAAATAATGTGCCAGTGAAGATAGAAAAGAGGAATGATGAGGTTCTACAATTTTTATTTTGTATTAGAATTGATTTAATCAAACATTTAATACTCAATGTAAAATATAATACATCAAGCTATAAATATACAGTTAATTTATAAATATACAGCTAATTTGAATGGAAACCTGTAAAAGATGGATTTTACGGGGTTTTGTTGGAAGAATTGCTGCCAGAATTTTCTTGTAAAATTTATAGCATTTTTTTCTGGTAAACTTTAGTACTTAATCGAATAATTGAAAATTCATAGCGTCTAGCGTTTGAAACCCTGGGTTTTGTGAATTATTGGACATAATAACTTTCATAAACGTTAAGTGGAAGAAGTTGTGATTTATCTGTTTATTGCTTGAAGGTGTATATATTTTGATACTTTTTTTAGAGTAAAAGGAATCAAAGATCACTAGTTTATCAAGAAGAAAGCTTCATCTTACTATCAAGTCATTTATATTTGTATTAAATTTACGAGGCGTTCAGACGAAAATAATTCTAATGATCGACACACACAACACTTGTTTATAATGAATACTGTTATTTTCAGTACAATTAAACTAAAAACAACGCTTTAATCATATGGTAAATATTTTACATTTATAGTTATTAAATTTTCAGTAGTTCCAACTGTCACTGAAAATAAATACAAAATTCATGTAGGCTTACTACTTTCAAGTAACGAAAACCATAGGTAGAGTATATCAGCAATTAGTGTCAAATGACGTATTTAAAACTCGTAAAAATAAACGACTTCGGAGTGTATATCAGAACAATTTGAAATGAAATTGATATTCCCATGGATATTATTTAATTTTTGTCATCAAACAGATCATTGCGTTTGGAGTCATAGCACTCTAGTTGCTCTTATACTTTCTGTTGTTGAAAAACCGTCTATGAGTAAAAAAATAACATTTTGAGGTTAAGATGGCTGTTTGCCGACAAAGACTCTGACGGGTGATTTTAAATTCAAATTGCCAACATTTCTGATATCAAAGGGGTGATTTATTGAAAATGAAGAATGAGAATGTCTCATGTAAAACATCTGAGTTATTTGAATTGAAAGGAAGGAAAATAATGTCCAGTATCTAATCAATAAGCGTCATTGGGTTGCATTCACTTTTATTGAATGATTTCAATGAGAAATCATTTAAGTACCATTAATTTTATTTTAATGAGAGGCTGAAAATGTGAATGATAATTTGTCTAAGGTGTACTCAAAACCATATTATTTATTGCGTTATTAGAACACAGATAATATCCAATTATTGAAATTAGTAATCAAATGTTTTTTTAAGTGCTGGAACTCAAAATATATCGTAGGTTATAGGTAGGAAAGATAGGAAAGAAAAGAGGGACAAACGGAACAAGGATTTTGGATGCTTCTTTGTTTATATTGCATGATTGATTCTTACCTGGCTACCTAACCCTAATAGGGGTGGGTGGTGGGGTGGTTAGGAACCCCTTAGGTGTGCACGGCTAGCTATAAAGCCCCATTTTTTGGTGCCAGATTATTTAATGTTAATTGTCAAGTAACGGAAATCACAGAGGGGTAAACCACCCCACCCCCTTCGGGAGTTTGTTTAAAAAAAAAGGGCTCGGGTAGAGAGGGTTAATTTGTTTGTAAATTAATCATGTAAGTAACTTTAAACAGGTAAGCCTATTTACTAGAAACTAGGAATCAAACCTGGGACCCTCTGATATGAAACAAAATATACCTAATAACCCACGATACATGCTACCATTAAATGGGAATATATAAGAACATTGACATTAGTGATATACATTATGTGCCTTTCAAATTAATAGCATTGTTAAATTAAATGGACAAATATCATCCCCAAACGGTTTCAACAAGAGGTTTTTGAAATATCTATAAAAAATTGAAGTTGAAATAGGTACTACATTTTAGTGATTGTTTAGTCCTTTCTGGGGTTAAAATGATCTGGTTGTTATAACTTTGAATTACCCAACTTAGCTGATTTGAATCTTTACTTTATTACACTTCAAAACAATCAAACAAGGTGTAAACACTGAGTAAAGTTACTTTTTTGCCAATTTTACGTAACTTAATACATGTATATTTTGTGTTCTCAACTTCTCAAATGAAATAAGGGTATTTTGTGAAATTAGTCTCATGAAACGTATAGTTTCATCCATTACAAAAGAAAAGATCCTTTAACTATTCTAAAAACAATAAAAAAATAATATACAGAAAACTCAAATGGCCGCGATGCCCAAAAACTGATAAAGTAGGCTCCTTTTTTGCCGTGGGAGCAATTCTGCCAACAATATCCCATAAACCACAGCTTTTATAGTTTCCATTCAATTCACTTTATATTTTACAGTTTAATGCATATGTTTTACCAAAATTAACTGAATTTTACAGTATATGCACCGTAACATTTTAGTTGACATTTGTGGATAGGCCTACTAAGTTAGGATGTTCGTCAGTGTTTTTTTTTATTCTCTACACATTCACATTCTCTGTAATAACTTGCCAAATATATATTTTTCAGTGTTTTGATTGAATCCGTTTTTACAGTATACTGTAATTTTCACAGTAATTATTCGGCAGAATTGCTGTCAGTAAAATACTGGAAAATTTTATAATATTTTTGAGTGTGGCAAAATCGTCTCAGATACAGCTACACACATTGTACTAACATAAACTTCGATCAGACTTCTATTGCCCCCCCCCCCCCCGCGTTGACCAAGCGAAGAGATGAATCTCGCAATATCCCATTGATCGATAGCTCACTTAATGATCAGCCGTGCAGTGGTTTTCAGATACAGCAAACAGACGAATGCAGATTGGTCTGTTTGGAAGACTTTCATTTGGCGTTTGGGTATGATTCCCCAAAGTGAAAATCTATTATATCTAAAAATTTGAATGTTATTTTTGCTCAATATTTGGTATATGAAAAGAGCTTGTGATATAGTATCATAATATGCAAAAACCTCAATTTCGCCAAAATGGTCGATTGGCCTGTTTGGAAGACTCATGACGATATCTCCTTTTACACCGGCTTTATTCAAGTTGTGGACAGCTCATGACTGTTTCTCCTGCTGTCATGTAATTACGTATTTAAAGGGCGCAAAAATCATTTAATATACCTTGATAAAAATGGGCTAGCTTCAAAACAAACTGCTCCATGAATTGTTCATGGTATTAAACAGTATATCCTTTTCAAGTACTAAGTGGAATACTGATATACCATATAGTTTAGTTTATCTCTATTTAATTTCCTATTAAAATGCACTGTCCTTGTTCTTATTTTCTATTCCCAACCATTACTCATTCCTTTGTTTAACAACATCGATGATGTGTGAAATAACTCTATGAACTATGTAAGGCTTATTATTAGAATGACACCAAACAGTATAAAGAGAGAATGTGCTTAAAAATTACGGAAACTTTTGAATAAATCTGATTCTACATTCTAGGTACAATTATGCATAATCAATATGGCCAATTCTTTTATGCCCATTGGGTATATTCCCTTATCCGCAATTACTTGCTTTTGAATTATGTTTTCGCATATTGTAATTGTACATGTATTTTATTGTTTGTTTCACTATTTATAGCATATGTCAGCTTTTTCATTATTATTATTATTATTGTGATAATTATAAGCTTATCTAGTAGGTTAGATACACTAATTAAGACGTTCCCCCTAAGGTTTTCCTTTGTATTGCAGTTTATTCCGTTTTGGATAACAAAGGATATGAATATTAATTTATGCAAATTAAGGACAATCCTCTAGAATAACAAAGGATATGAATATTAATTTAAATAATAATAAGAGCTCATATAGCCTAATGAATAATTCAATTTTCCCCTTAAGTGTTATTTTAAAGTAATTATTATTATTATTATTATTATTAAATAATTAACTGATATGTATCATATCAGTTATTCTATACGCTTGCAGCAGCGGGAAAATTCAAATTCTATTTTTAAGAAATCCTTACCAATCCATGCTTTAAAGCCGCTATTTTTAACAACTGAACACACTGCGGATGCAAAGGGATGTAAAGTTTCAATAACAACAGACCATAGTACTTACGCACTGGCAAAGGCGAACAAGAACTAAGTATAGGCAGCGGGTATGGTTGGGGCTGAGTTGCGACCCTCGGCAGAGGCACTATCTCTCGACCAACTGTTGGGTTAAAATCCCACGTAAAGGCACTAGCCGTCGGAATGCCGAAGGCCCCTGGGCTCAGTGGGTAAAACGGTGAAGAAGGCTCCATATTATTTCGAAAAATCTGTGAAAATATTTCAGTACGATTATTAAAAAAAGAGTATTTAAAAAGTATATCTTGAAGTAATAAACAAGTTTTATGTTGTTTTATCTTCGGCGAATAATAGTGTAAGATGTACGGTCTGGGACTCGCACAAAGTAGAAGCTGTAGGACGCTCTGCGAATTCATTTATAAGCTATTGATTTATTTATTTACATTTTATTTATACAAAGTAGCCTCATCAGTATTTAATTACTGCTCTCCGTGAGGGCACTGTTTAAGTTACACACTTTGACAAGTTTTAACAACAATTCAACAAAAATACAAATAATTGTATAACCTTTCACAAATGAAAAGGGATAATGAACATAAAGAAAATTATCTAAGTTGTTTGATAATATGTTTGAAAACAGATACAGAAATATTTGGTACTAAGGATATTAACTCCAATATCCGAATGGATACTATTCCAAAGCTTTACAGCACGATATTAAAAATATATTATTATAGCTTGGAAAATAAATTTAGTTATGAAAATATTTTTTCATCAAATTATAATATTTGTTCTGAAGGCGCACTGTTGCCTACAATCCGAGCATTTTGTTTCTTATGTTAGAATCGCCCAACAATTATAAAGCATGTTGCTTGGACATTTTTTCCTATTGGAATAAGTGAATTGCGTTGTGTGTATTTCCAATTTCGCCAGCCGGATTAAATTAGATTGTTTTTCTTCGGGTCTCTTGAGGTATATTTATGAGGGTATATGATTTCATTCGGAGCTAGGGAATGCATTGACACCGAATTGAAAGGCCCCGAAGATCGAGATATCGAAGCCGAAGATATATGAGTAGTAGAACATGGTTAAAGGAATTGCTTCTGTATTGTAGCAAAACGTCAAAGTGTGGTTATATTTAAATAAATTTGAATTTCATGAGTTAACCCAGTAACATTGCTTAGATTAAGTGGATTGTTTGTCTTTGATGTATAAGCCAATCTAATTATTGTTATTTTTTAAAGTGGGTGATCCAAAATCACCCCAAACCATCTGATTACAAAATTTTGAGTTTATTAACGGTCCAACCGTTCAGTTGGCTAGGAGGAGCAAAATGTTGCACGAAATTTGCCATAGGACAGCGTGTGTATATGAAAGTGGTTGACCACATTTGAGCCGTTTTTGTTCATAACATCGAAGGAAAAAATCTCCGGGGTTTTAAAATTTTCACTGGGAGTAAGGTAAGGGGACGGGACATGTATACACAGGCACGAAGTGCCCCATCTCTCTTTTCAAGCGATTGGGTCAGACTCAGCCCAGTTATAATGTTGACTGTGGGGGGGGTAGCTAAACCTCCTCTACAACGGGTTTAATGACAAAAATGTGAATTAATTTTTGATTAATTCGCGAAAACAAGCTACTAAAACATTGTTTTCATATGTTCAATTAATAATTATCAGCTTTCAAATCAATTTTTATTCATCACAGAATATTTCAGACTTGTTTTCACTTTTTTTAAAAATTTCATGACGAATTAATGTCGTTAATTGGATTTTAGGCATAATAATAATAATAAAACCGCAACTTATTAAGCGCAATAGGCATAGACGGAAGGCCTCATGCGCGTTACAATAATAAATATTAAAAATGTAATACACATACATATTATATCAAAAAAACACAAAATTTATCGCCCACAAGTAGTACACTCATTGCTATTTTTATAAATACATTACATAATAAAAATAGTAATAGTACCAGATTACAATTAAAGTTGAGTGCATGACGAATTTAAAGACGAAGTAGAATTTTAGTTTGTTATTAAATTAGTCATGTCCATCAAAATGACAAATTATGAATGCATTCTTTTTATTAGTTTGCTACACATACTATATCAGGCAACGGTTCAGATGGACAAATCTAAATTTTTTAGGTAAGTTGGGGGCAGAGGCTGTGGATACGAGCTACACGGTTAATTGGTCTCATCAAAGAAGAGTTTAATAGCATTCGTCTTAGATTAGAAAAACAGTAAGGCAATACAAAACATCAACGCATTCAAAAGTTGGATTGCTTCTTCGGGTTAAAGAATACAACCTCTCAAAAATTAATGGAACGTCCAAAACTTTTATGAAGGTCACGAAAAAAAGTGACTTAGTCTTTGTGTTAAAACGGTTGCTTTTACTTTTGTTATAGGACAGGAAAATTCTTTGAATCCTGCCTTTCAATCAAATTATAGAAGCTGGAAAGTAACCAAACTGGAAAGGTCAAATCTGGAGCCGGCAAAATACATCACGGTGAACACCTATAACATCGTCATCCTTGAATCATGGTAATATAGCGTCATATCTATGCCTGGATATCTGGATTTAGTGCAAATGAATTGAATTCCATTCTAGTTCCACCGAGTGATCAATTGGCAATGCGTAAACCTGACAAATGTTTGCTTTATATTCTCTAGAAATCAGCAATGACTTGTACGGCGCTATTTCCCTTTAAAAAAAGGTTTTTCTTTTTTTAAAAATTGTAATTTAAGGAAAAGATGTAAAATCTACATGTTGACGTTATAATTTAAAAAAAAACAAGCCATAAGTTCATGGTTTCGCCGTAAAATGACGGCATACTTCTGGCAAGCTGGCAGGCGTTCGAGCGGTAAATGTAAAAATGGGGTCTCCGGAAGTAGGTTTTCCAAAAATTTCAGAAAATAATGTGGTGCCGGCGATTTCTTGATTTCCAGCTACTTGTGAGGTTTTTATTTCGAAGAGAAAATTTGGTTAGATATCGGTCGAATATGGCTTCGGACATGAAACGCAGGGTCTTGATTGAAATGGTCCTAAAATGTGGTCACTGGTGGACCACTAAAAGAGCCTTAAAATGAGGGTATATAGTCGGCGGCACATACCCATACTTCCTCCCAAATAAGACCCCCCCCCCGGGGCCCGGGGCAGTAGCAAATAAGATGTCTCCACAGGCTCACATTTCTAAGCAGAGGATTTCTAAGTAAGCCGTGATTAACGATTTTTTAAAAGGTACTTTAGGATCTTGATCAACTGTAACGCTCTCTTATGGTTTTCCGTTCATTGCCATCGAAGGAGAACCCTTTAGTTCTAAATCTCAGTTAAAAGGGACACAGGGAGGATTTCTAAAGATACCAAATGTTCTCAAGAGATAAAAAATGTCTCTAAATTTGCACTCTTGCATTAGTGAGCAGAAATACCTACTGAGAATAGTGTCAGTATTTATTGGACAAAACAAGTAGAAACGAAAACCAGTCTTGAACTTCCCTGTTTTCCTTATCGGCCTTATGGAAAAACATGCTAGACTTTCTCATGCACAAAACAGATACACCCCTTTAAGGTGATTAAGTGGAAAATTAATCACCATCGGGGGTGCAACAAACTCGAATTTAAGGCCTGACTAAGAAACGGGCTCATGGGCTAATGGGGACATTTTTGTTAAAAGCTTCCAGTTGGTGCAAAAAATCAGATTTCATATTTTTCGGGAACCTGTTATGTTGAAATCTATCCGTTGCACCTTTAATTACTAAACACTTGGCATCAATGTATAAAACGTACACCTAATGTAAAATTCCTAAACACATGTTTAGATTTTAAACATGTTTAGATATAAGGTGTGTTAAACAGATACTTCAACAATGGTTTAGCAAACGTGGTGCAAATAATAGTGTTTAGGTAATGTTAATTTCAAGCTGTTTGTGCAGTTGTTTATGCTTGAAATTTTTTGATAAAAAAGGTCCAAAATTTAGTGACATTTTGACAAGTCCACTTGGTGCTGATATAAAGTTAATGAAAGTCCAAGGAGAGTGCGTTTTAGGGGGGGTTATTAGGTTCATTTAGCAAACAGGCCACTTTTCCAAAAAAAGTTCCACTTTCGGAAGTCCCCGGAGCCCCCCCCAAAAAAAAATCCATGGTACTCCTTGTGGTATCTTTATACATGCAAAAAGTACGTTTCGGGAAAAAAAAAAGCAATTGGCGCAGTTCTTTTTGGGGGTTCCTCGTGTCTGATGGGCCGTTTGGATGAAAATGTGAAAGACTTTTCCCTTACCCGTTACCTTCTCACCCAACAATGATGGAAGGGAGTATGCTACAAAATGCGACAAACACGACTCTGACATGGGGGTGGCGAATAAACATATTACTTGATTGCAAGACATTGCAGAATTGATGAAGATGACAAGCAAGATAAACAGTTTGAGCGATTCTAAAATTCCTACACGCCTTGCTCTCATTTCAAACTGCTGCGTACAATTACATTAATATATAGTACACCGTAACAGTTGTACACTATATATCCATTGTGACTAATTATGCCTTTACTTCTGGTTATGAAGTTGATATGGGAGGTTGAAATACCTTTTTCCGCACTTTGCTAAAAACCTTAAGTAAATAGGATATATTTTTTAGAATGATAAATTTTACTTTAAATCGATTATGTTTTCCGCAGCACCCACAAAACACCTGACTCTTCCGAAGGGGTTTCCTAGGGCCTTCCCTCGCTTGCCTAGTCCTTTATGCATGATGCTATCTTGGACGATATTTTCATGCATACTAATCCGGTTTATTTTCTTTCGGCGTCACAGAGCTACTATTCAGGTGGATTATGATCCATGCAGATCTGCAAGAAAGAATAAAAGCCATAATTTCAACAATTCTACTTACACCCTATTAAATTTATTTTCGCGTGGCTTATTTCAGTTTCGGATACACTAATTTTCTTAAAATTTAAGGACAAGGTTCGCTGCTAGTATTACACCAAAATATTATAGGTAAGATTATCTATAGATTGCTTATCACGAGGAAAGCCAATCACCCCACAAATTCACCTCTTTATTAATGAATTTCGTCAAGGGTTCTCTCAATAAGAAAATATCACGTAATTAGAGCCAAAATGGTAAAAACGCAAACTTTTTATGACGATTTTAAAGGGGCTTTTTGTGGTTTTTACACCCTTTAGTACGCTTCAGTATAATGCTACAAAATTCGTGCGTAAAATGTCATTAATTCTATGAAGAAGTGCATATGAAGAAGTGTTTCTATCATCATGATCATGCAGCCCTCCATAAGTTACTGCAGTGTTATTTCGTACTTCAAACTGTTAAATGTGATTGACCCTATTGACAAACTCGTGTGGACCTTAAAAAGATTTTGACTGACAGTGAAATACTAAAAGACTCCTGTGAGATAATGACGATGTTATAAATCACGAAGTGCCCTTTAAATTATTGCGTCTCTGATGGCAAGAGTTTCTATCGTGACATACCGCAACGATGAACTATACGGCATTCACTCGCCTATTGCGCAAAACTTTAAGTTTCTATACTTTAAGCTATATGGAGTGCCTGCGACGTCCAAAATGTGTCCGTCCATATCTGTTAGCGGCGTCTTATAACCCTTGGTATATTCCACGCAAATCAACAATGAAAAAGATAAAAAAACTACATGCATGGGAAACATGCAATAAGTTGGGCAGAATTAATGGCAGAGAACATACAATAAGTTTACGTAAAGATGGTACGTCTCTTGCGCGTCCAACTCCTTCGCAAGCAACTCTGGGATTCGTCGTCATCCCCAGCTGAATTAAGAAGAGGAAATTTGTACGAAGAACAAAGTTCGTCCTTTTATCCTTTAATTTGATGTCTATAAGATATCAACTTAAATTCTCTTAAAGTCTGAAGCATTCCATATAAGATCCTCACACTACATCCGCACACTGTCTTCGAGAAACATTTGTTGTCTTGGAGAACATTCAGCAACATAACGGGAAATGTTACTCTAATCTTGCGAAACCTGCAAGGGGACTGTACGCGATCATTTCTGTTCAATTGTCTGGTGGCGGGTGATATCAATGCAGGTGGTATAAAAAAGACCCCAGTCGAGTACCAACTAGGCGTTGCTAGTCCATGCATGGTAGCAAAGCACGATATAGTATAGGCATTACTGAAATTGGCTTTTGTTTCCTTGTTTCGATCCGTTTCATCACTCTCCTAATTCATATTTGATCCAGGGTTGCTACAGGTAGGGTCACTGATCACAAATCATATAGTTATTTGTTATGTTATACTTTCCTAAAATAACGTCCTGGACTATGTGGTCCTTTAACGCTTTCAACCCTGATAGTTTTTGAGATGGCTTTCCAACTGCAGCCATCTCAAAAGACGAGTCTTGTTTGGACTCTTTTGAATGCATTTGAATTGGACACGAATTCCTATCCTAAGGACTTGCAGTCCACTTTTGTCAAGGGCATTAATTCCTAAGGGCTAATAGTCCGCCCACTTTTGGACTTGGACACTAATACCTAAGGACTTTTAGTCTACGTCGAATTTGGACAATAATTCCTAAAGATCGATTATAGCCCATTATTTGAATTGGACACTAATTCCTGAGGACTCGCAGTCCACGTTGGACATGGACACTATAATCCCTTAGGACCTATAGTTCACCTCTGTCAGGGCATTAGTCCACCCACTTTTGGACTTGGACATTGATTCCTAAGGACAAAGTGAGAGTCCACCACGGACATTCATTCCTACTTGAAGGACTAACATTCCTATAAATCACTGTCCGGTGGACTATATTTCCGAGCTATGCACATCCCCCGCACTATTAATCCTAGGAATTAGAGTCTCCGGACTATGGCTACAAAGGACTATATCTCCTGCCACACCAGCTTCAATGTAATTATTACCTGGGAACTTTGCTCAGTGCCATGGCCATGAGTACATGACTTGGTGAAGTCAAATCGTCTCTTTTTAAAAAACAATCAAGAGCAAGAAAAAAGTCAAAAGCGTTGAATAAACAAGCTTTCTATTGGTAAAAAAGACGTGTTGGCATTGTTTTTTTTTTATACATGCATGAGTATAAAATGATCAAAGAAACGTGACAAAAATGTTTTGGGGTAGTTAGCTCAAAAGAGAAATTCGAAGAATAACACTAATATTCACAAGGACGTTATTGATATCTAATAGTCAGGGAGAACCTTCATGTGACCGTAAAGTTGAGTATGGACACAGTTTTTTTGCTGAAAATGGTAGATTAGGGTGTGTAGAATAAGAATCTGCCGGTGCCACCTGGGCATCCTTGAGCATTTTGAGAAATCCAAGATGGCGTCGCCATAAATGATAATTATCTATTCAACCCTATATTATCAAACTATGGAGTTACTAGATATACTATAGGATCCAATGAACAAGTGTATGGCACTTGTAACATTAAGTCATACTTCAAAATCAAAATGGAAGCCAAATCCAATAATTTGAAAATATGCCATATAACAGCAAATACCTGCGATAAAGTAGACGAGAAGTACTTAGGTTATGTTGCTAGACACAATTAAATGTATTTCTGATACTTTTAAAATTGTAACATGACGTCAATCAATATGGCAGCCAAAACGTGAACATCTTCAAAAATTTATAAGTATTACAGCCTTCAAATCGAAATCAATGTGTCAATGACATTAGAATTGTACCTTTGATCCTAACCAATGTACAACATACATTTCAATTTGTTTTAAATGCGCCAAAATCGAAATAAAACTAATATGGTGCAAAGTTGTCAAAATACGATAGGAATTATATTTTTTCACATATATTGCACTCAATTTATAATTTGACCCATTTTTATTTATCCGGATTACCTGGTATCACTTGGTTATGATCATAGGTACATTTCTAATTGTTTCATTGACACAATAATTTATACTTGAAGGTAATATTTAGACATTTGTGTCAAGTATTTTTTGAAGATATTCACGTTTTTGGCTGCCATATTGATTGACGTCACGTTACAACTTTAAAAGTATCAGAAATACATTAATTGTGTCTAACAACATAATCTAAGTACTTCATGTTTATTTTTTATCGCAGGTATTTGCTGTTATATGGCATATTTTAAAATTATTAGATTTGGCTTCCATTTTGAATTTGGAGTATGACTCAATGTTACAAGTGCCATGCATTTGTTCATTGGGTCCTATAGTATATCTAGTAACTCCATAGTTTGATAATATAGGGTTGAATAGATAATTATCATTTATGGCGACGCCATCTTGGATTTCTCAAAATGCTCAAGGATGCCCAGGTGGCACCCGGCAGATTCTCATTCTACACACCCTTATCTATCATTTCCAGCAGAAAAATTGTGTCCATACTCAATTTTACGGTCAGGCCATAAGTTGGACCATGGCTACCTGACTATAAATGAAATACTGATTTTAACATGCAGACTAGTTTAAGGCGGCCTTAGCTGACAATATGATCATCCGGAAAGTAAACACTCGAATTATCGCCCTGCTAGGAGTCATTGGGAATGCAAAATAATGAAGTACAAGGTGAATAAAAATGGAAATGGTTTTAAAGACGTCATTTTGGTGAGCTTGTATAAATATATTTACAAATGATTGCACTAAAATAAAAGGCATAGCAAACTCTTCAATATATGTAAAAATCAAAATGGTTCACAGACCTTTTACAGTTCTTTGAACATCCACTACAATGTTATATTTTGTCTATGGCTTGGAGATAAATTGATATTGCACTAAACATGATATACGATATAAGCACACTTGACTCTTGTATCTAAACATACATATTGACTACATTTTCCCCTTTTAGTACCCTTTCAAAGTCTTGATAAGTTCTGATAAAGTGCTTTTTAAACAACTCCAACTCTTCCTTCAACTTCGTGCCTTGCAGATCAACACTTCGCTGCGCCCTTCTTCTGGTCCAGAGAACGGCGCGGCATTTGCTGATTGTCTTTTCCTTAATTCAGCAAATGCTGCTATACTTCATGCAGCAGACGTTAGTCGATGCTAGTCTTTTTAACATGCTTTGCGCGCCGCATGTATGAACATACGTGTTGCGTAAAAAGTATGCTCGAAAGACTAGTCTGCAGACGTCTGCCGATGAAGTATGAACCCACCCACAGCAGCCGACAACATCCCGCTGAGCTATTGTTATGAGTGTCATTGTTCAAATAAGAGTCTCTTCAACAGACTTTGGTAGGCGTCTGTGGAAATTTGATATTCGGGTTTAATTATAAGGTTTTAAAACAAAAATATGTGACCGGTTAGAAGTTTTTCTGTTGAACGGTTTCGGGTGGTATAAAAGGGCAGTGGCGGATCCAGAATCGGAAAAGCAGGGGCGCAAGGAAGAGTTAAATACTGCGAGTTATCGGTAAACAGACTTAATTCATGCAGAACTCTTTATTGAAGTAGGATTATTGTTGTATGAAGTGGGCAAGTATACGAAATTCCTCGCTACAATACATGTGTAAAGAGTTATGTGAACCAGTTCAACGTGTTGTTTGATAACTCGCAAATTTTAACTTTGCTTTGTGCCCCTGCTTTTCCGATTCTGGATCCGCCACTGTAAAAGGGACCATTTTAGACAAAAAAATTTCTACACGGTCATCGATTTTTCTTGGGAAATGCGAAGTAAATGTCCGTGTTTTGAAATGGCAGCAGTGCGTGACCTGATGTTGGTGTAATCCATGCACAGCGGGAGTTTGCTCGCTGCTGTGGAACCCACCTTTACTGTTGCAGTGATGTCGGAGGTCCAGATTGATACACAAGACCGTCTTGATATACCCCACAAGAAAAAAGTAAACAGGAATAAAATCAGGTGACAGAAATCTTGAGTATAGGTTTTTCCAAGCTCTATCACCGTGGAAAAATTTAAAATGTTACCTATTCAAAGAACTGTAAAACGTTTAAGAACTTATGAAACATTTTGATTTTAACATATATTGAAGAGTATGATATTGAGTGCAATAATTGTTAAATAGATTTATACAAACATTCACCGTACCAAAATGACGTCTTAAAAATCATTTCGATTTTTTTTAAACTTCACCTTGTATAATCCAATCACGCATTTACAAAACGTATGCGTTTTTGCAGCATGCAGTAATGATAAAAAGAAATATTTTTGGTGATGAACATTATACAAAATGAATGCCTAAAAACCATTTCTCGAGGTCAGATTTGACAGAGTGATATAGTTTTTTTCTATATTGCGTGCATATAGGCAGGTTATATTCGTTTTATAACGATATCATGAATTCTTGTCATGACATGTAATAAATATAGTAAAAAACTATCATATGAATCACATACGTGCAATTGTATAATAAAAAAGCATCATATGACTTGAATCCGTCCATGAACCAAAGAGATGGCTTTTACACACGTTAATTTATTAAAATTTATTTTAAAGAACTCGATTACGACATATAGTTGTCTGTCACATACCTAATTCCAAAATTTAAATTGAATGCGATACGTGAGCGGCAATTGTATGAAATAAAGCCCATAGATTACTGTACAAACCATAAAAAATCGTGTTTTATTCCATTAGCATCGTAATGGGAAAAGTTCAGCCCAATAGTTTACAGATGAACTCAGAAAAATACAAGCTTTCGAATGATACCCCTGTGATACCAAAATCGCAGATGTGACAGTGTGAGCATTGGAGTCGGGGCTGTGTATCGGGTTGTACCACGCTTAAACAACTACACTGTAAAAATTATTTTACTCATGTTGAGTAAAAATGTCACAGCTCTTAATGTTGAGTAAAATCTTAGTCAAAGTTGAGTAAACCTTACTCATTGTTGACTAAAGCTTAGTCATTGTTGGGTAAAATATACTCAGATTTGTGTAAGGTTTACTAAGATTTTACAATGACTAAGATTTTACTCAACATTAAGAGCTGTGACATTTTTACTCAACATTTTTTGGAGTGTAAAGCAATTTAAAAATCTACGTTTTTAAAGCAATTGCTTAAAGGTGCTATCAGTGATTTGCTAAATCAGAAAATCGAACAATTATCATCAAAAATCAGATTTTTGCATTTTTGTACCAAGTATAGGTACCCTAACATACCCTGCAAGTGATAAGTCCAAAATTAGCCTAAGGACAAATTCGTATATTTTAGTCATTACTCTCCATACGGACACTTACTACATCATGATTGAATGCGGATTTATATCTTTGAACACTGCTATTTTCTTCCTTTTCTGTCAATTTTTCAGATGGAAAATATACCTTATGAGAGTCCTACAGACTTATCCTTCACTTTTAAGCTATTTCCGGCAAATTTCAAATATTTATTTTTATGATCTTTTCGGATGAATGCTCACACCGTCACATCTGCGATTTTGGTATCACGGGGGTATAATTCAAACGCTTGTATTTTTCTGAGTTCATCTGTAAAAAAAACCCTATAGTTATAAGAAATACTTTTGCTTGTCATGGGCCCCTACTGCCGGTGTGACAGGAGATACAGTCCGGTGGTCGCCTACAACGGTAAAGATTAGGGCACTCGATTCAGTTGACTATTCACGCAACATTAGTTTTCTCGCTTTATTCCGTTATTGTCGTCTATGGAGGACTATGGTTCCTGCCGGACCATATCTCCTTTTATCCGGACCATATCTCCGGGCTCCATAGACGACAACGGAACTAATGTTGCGTGAAAAGTCAACTGAATCGATTGCCCTATTGTTCACCTTTGTTCCCGGACTGTGAGCCCGGAGGACCCATATACCTCCTGCCACACCGGTCCTAATGCTGCCTATCACCGAAAGTGCATCTGTGTAGCGAGAGGGGACAGAAAATATGCAATAAGGACCCACAATATTTTCTACGTACATTGCGTCCCCAGAACTGGGGGTCACACTCACATGAGCATGCGGGAGGAACACTGACTACAATTAAAGCAATTAAAAGGTATAGTAAAGTTTCCAACCTTTCACGGTGACCTTTAGTTGAAATTGTCCACCATTTCGTCCATCAAAGAGGGAGTTCAACTCACTATTGAACTTGCGAGACCTGGGTTATAAATATTGGAAACAGAAAATGGTGTATTCATCATCCACTTTAAAAATCTGTATAAATGTAGTGTTTATTGAGTAGCAAATGATACCGAAATCATTTCACATTTTGAACACGGAATATCAATTTTAATTTAGTATGAATATGAGCAACGGGAAATTTTACAATCATTAAAACCATTAAAATTAATGCAAATCTGAAGGAAGGTTTTATGCACAAAAAGTAAACAGAAAATACTGTAAAGAGTATTTTCTTAAACTGGCGTGTTTTACATTTGATATGTCATTAATAATTAAGAGGAAAACATAATATTATAAACGTGCTTGGCCTAAACATTGATATAACATAAGACGTCTATCTACCAGAAAAAATGCAAATAAGTACAATCTCTTAAACGTGTTCTCAAAATACCTTACGTAGTAACACATTCTTTTCAGATATTTCCCTATGATGTCTACTTATGCAAGGGACTTCAGATCAGAGCCGTCGCAGGATTTATTTTGGGAGGGGCGGAACTTCCGGAAAGTGGACCTTTTGGGTAAAAGTGGACATAACCCCCCCCCCCAAAAAAAATGGTCCTTTTTCGGATTTTGAACATCTCATCTCCAAAAAAGTGACGTTTTGTCAAGAATTCCTCTGACAATTTACTTGTAATCAAAAAATCACAAGAAGTGGACATTTGCAACCCCCACCTGCGCACGGGCCTGCTTGATGGACACAATTTACTAGAAGATGTGTCTCAAAAGTGACATCAAGAGACATTATTTGGGTGCGTGCATGTTATAGAAGCCACGATCAGGACAATTTTACAGAGCAGAAACTCACTTTTGTGACGACTAAAGGTCCGTTCACACTTTCACCGGGGGAGTTGCATTGCCTGAATAGCATTCTCCGTCCAAGATGCTGCAATGCAGTACTGCAACAAAGTTAAATTCGTTTTAACTTGCACTGCAGTGGGTTGCATCAAGTTGCAGTGGGTTGCAGTCAAGTTGCAGTAGAAAGTGATCAATATATCGGCAATGCAGCAGCACTGCAATGCATTGCAGTAGAAGTGTGAACGGACCTTTAATGTAAATCGATTGATATGCGTATCAACAATATTTAAAGTCATGAGAATGATTGTAGTCTACCAATTATTTTGAAACTTACTGATTTGGTAGTGCACTGTTAAAAATGTTCATTTAAAAATGCCGTTTTATCGTAACAGAACACTACTTTTCGATTGCAGTTGTTGTTTTTTTAAATTAAATAAAGACATAAAATCATAAATAAGAAAATGAACAAATAAGAATATAAATAAACAAAAATTAAATTAAAAGGTGGTCAATTTAGCATTTTTTTCTGACATACACTTATTATATGTTGGTGATGAAATATCAATTTTAAGTGCTTTCTCTGGTGTCATTGACCTTATGTGGCAGCAACATAACTCAAAGACGGCGAGTAGTAATAGTATATAGTAGTATGTCGTAGTAGTATGTAGTAGTAGTAGTGGTAGTGGTAGTGGTAGTGGTAGTGGTAGTGGTAGTGGTAGTAGTAGTGGTAGTGGTAGTGGTAGTGGTGGTAGTAGTAGTAGTAGTAGTAGTGGTAGTGGTAGTGGTAGTGGTAGTGGTGGTGAAATCTTGTTAGAAATTTTAACATTCCTCGGACAAATTCCTAAGAACTGGTAGTTTACCTACAACATGGACAATAATTCCGAAGGACTAATTCCGTTCACGTCGGACTTGGACATTCATTCCTAAGGATCGATAGTCCACCTTGGACATAAGGACTTGCAGTCCATGTTGGACGGGTACACTAATCCCTAAGAACCGATAGTCCACCTCTGTCACGACATTGACATTGATTCAAGGACACTTAGTCCAAATACGGTAACTTACAGTCCACGGCGTATTTGGACAATAACTCCTAAGGACTGATAGTCCACCTCTGTCATGACAAATAGTCAGCCTACCTATAATATTTAAGGACTTAAAGTCCACGTCGGATTTGGACAATAATTCCTTATGACTGATAGTCCGCCTCTGACAGGACATTAATTCCTAGATTATTAGTCCACGTCGGGCATGGACATTTATTCTTTAGAACCGATTGATAGTCCACCCGGATTTTCATTCCCACTTGAAGGACTAACATTCCTATAAATCATATAGTCCGGTGGAATATAATTCCTAGCAATGCACATCCTCCGGACTATTAATCCCCTGCTCAGAAGCAGAGCCCCATCCCCCACCCCACCCCGTCAGTCCCCCAAATGAACTGACCGTTTGTACAGCCTATTTGCAAAGGTCTGGTTACGCCACTGATAGCGCCTGATAGCCTTAATGTTTTGGAAGTTGTCCCTGAACCTAGAACATGCAGTTGCTATAGGTCCCATACCGCCTGATAACGAAGTTACAAACGGACAAAATAACACAGAAGACCCACCTATGGTGGTATATATCTGTAGGAAAACCTTATGGTGGTATATCTGAACCTTATGGTGGTATATCTGTAGCAAAACCTCGCTCATCGTCCGCTCCAGGAGCGATGCAGTAAAATATGGAGCGGTCATGGAGCGCTCCGTGACAGCTCCATTTACCGTTCCATTGTTGGTATTCAAGTTTCGTGAGCTCGGGTTTTAACATGAGATTTTGTCTTTATAACGGAATAAACTGCACATCGATTTGCGTTTATTCCGTAAAAGAGTAGACTGTTATCGCATGAAAGCCCAAGCGAACATGGACTACCGAGTCTGGTTCAAACTGGTGGGAGCGCTCTGGAGCGGACGATGAGCGAGGTTTTGCTACAGATATACCCCTCATAATCCCTTTATCTGAAGGGCGAGGCAGGATCGGAGGGACGGAGCGTCCAGGTATACCACCATACTCAAGTGATCTAGGAGCGAGAAGTGCGTAAATTCTTTTTGACATGGGGGGGGGGAGGGGTGGGGGTGATGAAAAATTTATATAAATAAAAAGGGGTGTGCTGCTGAAAAGAGCCATTATTAGCACATGTGCGCCAGTGTGCGCGCGACGCGCGATTTTAAAAATTGCCTTTAGAAGCTAAAATCCTTAAATGTAATTGTAATATTAAAACCAAATGAGCGTGAAGGGCGCGGAGGAAATCTTACCAATTTTAACTATTATGGTGTAAAATATGAGGTTGGGGTATATTTGGTCAAACAACTTATGAACAGACACAAACATTTGGGGGGAGTGCCGTATGACCACCCCCCCCCCCCTCATCCAAATATTGGGGGGGATATATCCCCCCGTGATTTACGCTATGGGAGCGAGGCAGGATCGATCCTGGATCGCTCCTGCCTCACGGTTATTTTACTTATTACGGAAGCGCAATGTGATATTGAGGTTTATTCCGTTATATCATAATACCTGGAACCTCGCCCCTGGATCGATCATGGATCGCTCCTGGATTGAGGTTTTCCGACAGATACCACCATACCCACCACCCTGCAGAATCGAGAGAGAGAGAGCTATACCATAAATTTCGAAAGTTACGGCTGTGAACTACATGTATTTATTGTACTCTTCCATTCCGAATGCATAGTGTGTGATTTTTTTTTGTTAATATATTTTATTTAGTTCAGACGGATCAGTGGGTGTGTAAAGCAATCGAATTTTATTTGCTGTCGCACATCTATAC
This sequence comes from Ophioderma brevispina, assembly GCA_023653785.1. Taxonomy (NCBI): domain Eukaryota; kingdom Metazoa; phylum Echinodermata; class Ophiuroidea; order Amphilepidida; family Ophiodermatidae; genus Ophioderma; species Ophioderma brevispina. The sequence goes on from JAMKCH010048625.1 coordinate 39,781, forward strand.
AATCTCCATTCGGGGTTTCCCCGTTTCTGTTTATTACACAATGCGAGATAAACTTTAAAGGTGCATTAGCACACAGACAAAAATTCCATGGTCGGATATAGTAAGTCTTGGATATAGTGTTTGCTGATTGCCATAGCCACATACGTCGCGTCGTTAGTAAATTTGGAGAACTGGCTATTTGTCCGACATGTGTCGGTTTCAACGGTAGCTTCACACGACAGTCGGGTGAATAGCCAGAGTGACCATTCCATCCGACAAGGGTATAGGGTTAGAGACATGATTGAGGTTTGGATTAGGGATATTCGCGGCTAAGTAAGAGGAAAGGCTATGCACCCGACTGTTGGGTGAGAATATCTTCGGCTGAATTTAAAGTGCATTGTACTAGCAGTCCAGTTACCCGCGGTCAGGTGAAAGTTTACCTTCCGGTACCATTTTATTTCTTTAGACATGTTAAACGACAACAACAAAATTGTAAGTTGCTTAATACATGCTTCATATTATAGTAACCTGCTTTAATGTGTCATAAGCTACATTTGCCACGGTTTTGTGTTCAAAAGCAATAAAACGAAGTAATTATAATCCCAAAGCAATAGGCATTCACGGCATAGTAAAAACAAGACAAAACAAAGCAAAAACGCCAAGGGCAGGGGGTAGTGGATATCGGTGGTGACAAGGTATTTTATTGCCCAAAGGATGTGCGAAACCCCACCTCAAAAATTGTATCATAGAACTGAAAGACAAAATATGGACCAAACATTAAATCAGGGTCGTCCCAACTCCAAGCAGTGAGTCAATTGGGCCATTTTCCCCTGCCTTCGATCTTTAGGGTCCTGCAGGTAGACCATATTCAGTCACACAACCATCCCTTCCTACATTTTCACCTACACATGACAAATCGCAAACTTGTGTACCCAGAGTTTTTATCATCTTTGAATGCGCGCGAAGCGCGTGAAATGTTGGATATCAAGCCGAAGGCAAGATTCACCCAATAGTCATTGTGACATCAATGCAAAAAATATTTAAAATTTCCAGTTTTTAGAATGTTAACAAAATCACTTTTTAAGAACATTTACAGAAAAAATTATAACCATCGAGGTACTTCAACATGTCAACACATGGGTTATATATTGTAAACACATAATGCATACACATAAACACCCGCACGCAGGCATAAAACAATACACTCGCGCACCCCCGCCGCTAGCTATAGGCACACATACATATTTCCCATTTCAAGATATGATTCCGACCCAAGCCCAGATGATGCCTTCAGGACTAAGCTTAGACTAGTTGCATGCATCATTAGAAGCAAATTAAGTTCCAAAACAGTACCGCCTTACCTGAGCTCCAAGTTAACGAATGTTCACAAGATGTATCGTCATCAGTCAAACCTGCGCCCGATAGCGGGTATTGACGAATTTGTAAGGACGATTGAACTGCAAATAAAATATCCATGTAAATGTACAAAGCCAAATATGTCACAAGCCTGATTTTCACTTATATATGAAATCTTTCCTCGTGTTCTTCAGACTCGAAAAAGGTAAGTAAATACAAAACGCGGGTCCAATTCGGGAATGTCATCTTTAATAAGTACAGTAGCTCTGCAATAGAATTAGCTTTCAAGTATCGCGCAATTCTACCCTACCTACAAATGGTTCGCTCCATTAAAATATGCTCCGTGCGTCACTATGGTCACTTGTGCTGAGATTCCATAGAAGAAGATCAACATTTAATATTCATAGTGTCTCTATTTTTATAGCCTGCCGTTGTCGTATGTTGTATTTATGAATGCAAAAAAAAAAATTGAACTCTCAAATTTAATCATGATTTATATGATGTTGCTAATGATGATGACAATGCTCCATCGGCGACAATAACTATAACCATGGTGGTTGTGATGGTGCTGATGTTGGTGGTGGTGGCGGTGATGATGACGACAACGACGACACGATGACGATGATGATGACGATGACAATGACGATGATGATGATGATGATGATGACCACTCTCTCCTAATTAAAACAACCATTACCCAACTCTAACCCTAACCCAACCCCTTAAAGCCTTAACCCAACCCCTTAAAGCCTTAACCCAACCCCCAACCCCCAAAAAGGTTACATTCGTGGTGGTTACAGAAAACGCCAGTGGATATCACACCCTGTGCTGCAGAAAAAACATAAATGAGTATAATGTTTAATAGCTACGATTTTAAAATAAAACGAGACAAAATTAAAAAAATAAACGTTAAATAGACACTGCGTCATAAGACTTAATTTACACAACAAATGAAAACAAAAATACGTCACTAGCTCTGGACCTAGAGCCGCAATTAAATTTTGTTTTCTCGTTAGCAAAACCACATGGGGAAAAAAGTAACAAAATAAGATAATGCCTATACATAGGATGCACATCCGAGCTGACGGATTACTGCAAGCACAATAGATACACACCTTTAGTATTTTGTTTTTGAATTCGCAAGTTTGTCTCACAAACATATCAAGCTGTTTTTTTCTGTAATTTAAAATGAAAAGATAATAAAATCAAGAAAAATAAATAAATAAGATCAATAAACGGTACGCGGAAGTGTTCAATTTTTATCATGTCACGTCCATTGTACAAGATACAAATCAACCCTGTTGACATGCTCTGTCAATAGCAAACGATTAGGGAAATCGGTGGGAATTCCCCGTGATTTTACCTTCAATGGGCGACACTATTCGTCAATAGGGGTGCAGTGTCGCTAGTGAAATCTTCGTTGAGCTGTGACGTTATTTCACGTGTATGTTTGTGAGATGTACGTATTAAAGAAGACGATTTCACCCCTGCTTAATTAATGAACTGAAACACAGTAAAAATTGCAATCAATATTTACATGCTTCAAAACCACGGCTTCTTTTATATGTCAACTATTTTTAGGTATAGTGAAAAGAATTGTGCATCTTAGTGTCTACCCTTGTTGCTTAACTTAAAGATAAAAAATGGAACAGAAAAATAAGACCTGAAAAAGTCAAATAGAAACGAAACCAAATGAGACAAAAACACCCCAAAAAACAAGCACAATGGAGATGGGAGTTAAGAAAGAAAGAACAAACATTACCTATGACAAACAAAAAGCAAGACAGGAAAGCAAATTTTGCACAATTTTGAGTAAAATCAAATGGAGAGAAGCCAAAGAAAAACAAAGCTGAAGAAAGAAAGTTTATATGCTAAGAAAAGAGCAGAGCAAAAACATAAAGCACAAAAAGTATACTGGCGCAAACTTATAGCTATACAATACAAAGAATGTGAAAGTTAAGCAAATTTTGAAAGCAAAAACGGGCAATATAAAACAAGGCAACGCCAATAAAATCTATGTAAGTCAAGGTAATGCGACAAGTCCGGATAAATTAAGCAAAATTCCTTTTCCTTTAAAGCAAAATGCAATGTTAGGCAAATTAGCAAATTAACAAAGTAAAATCAAGTAAAGCAAACCAAAAGCTCGCTAAAAACAAGACAAAACAAAGTTATAAGCGAGGTAAAACAAATATAGGGAATCAACCATCCAAGTAGGCCCTATTTAGGATGACATAAATCGATAGTGGGTTGTATTTAGTCTTGTAAAAGCTTTATCTGGAAAATGCAACTAAAATTATGTAGTCAATCGTGATCGAATATCCGGGGAATATCGTCAAAAGTATAGCATTTTCAGTCAATTCAATGTATTTCACGTCATAAAAATACTAAGTCTTTTAGACTGTACCGTAGAAGACTATAGTAGTATCAAATTGCATGGATAAAACTGTCCTGAATTTCCCCCCCCCCCCCCCCCCCCTCCTAATATCTGGTCTTTAGATGTTAGATTTTGATTGGTAAGATATTTGACGCAAAATTGCACTACTAAAATAGATATAAATATGGTAATTTAAGGTTAGATTATTAGACTTCTTTGCAGTTTGGCAAGTTCGTTACCTCCTCCACAAAACACAGGTAAATGCCCACTTTTTGGCAGTTGTATTAAAAAAAGTAAGTCCCGATTCCCTAAAATATTCAGTTGAATCCCCAGACTTGACTCACATATGGTTATAATCCAGTACTCTTTCTACCTTGTATTTCCTTTTATATATTTGCTACTCCAAAAATTTAGTGCTCTGTAATTGGACGTAGGTCAAGTTATGGGAATTTATCCTCTTCTTTTGTTATGTATATACTCTATTGTCTTTATCATCTTTAAGGTGCATTTTATGATCCTAGCAATTTTTTTGTTAATGATTCAACAAATATCATCGAAAAAGTTGGCTTCCAAACTTTCAGTTGATTCTGGTATAGTGCATTTGAGGTCATGAGTAAATGTTTGTATCACAGAAAATACCACAAAATACGAATTTCTTCGAGACTGAATCAAATCTACAAGGTTCAGATGAAATAAAAATCTCGACCTTTTATGTGTAAGACCTGAATGAGGCTATGAATCAGGAAAACTCCTTTAATTATTTCCCACATCTCAATTTCATTGTTACAGACACGGTAAATTACGCAAAGATGTGAAACGCAAGAACAAAGTGCGTAATAATAAAAAATAAATGTTGCATAAATTATAAGTGAATGACATCTTTCTGCAACGAAATGTTAAGTTAACTTTATATACACAATGCCGCGGTCATTTCGTCATATTCTTATAAAAATACACAAAGTGCTTCACCGGGCTAATAAAGTCTGCTGTTAAGATTTAATCAATAATTAATTTCGACAAAAATGTCTCATAAATGCTAAGCTCTGTGCAAAATACATGAAGAATTTGTGTGCCTTATGGGAACAAACAAAAGACCGATGAAGTCCTATAGATGTAACAAGTTTTGTTTAAATAAGACTTAGTAGTCAGATGATGCACAACAATGTCGATGGGCTCAGCAGAGTATATCAACAACATTTATTTATGTTAGTTGTACTTATCGATCTTTTGGTCCATTCCCTATAGCAGCATTACGCCTTCCATGCATTTTTAAACCAGCCAATACGTGATCATGGTTCTGCACCCGCTTCATGAAATTCACAAAACTCAAAACAAAACAAACAACAACAATAAGATAAAACAAACAAACCAAAAACAATACGTTCAACTTAGAACCCTATAGTTTATCTTCTGTGCCGTTATTAATTTTTCATAAATGCGTACACCCTATTTTCATCTCATTAAAATTATCCTGGTATGGTTTAAGTACCAAATGAAAACATTACAGCTCTTGAGGTGAACAGAGTTTGAGTAATTATTTGTACTCTTCAAATCAATTTTAAATCAATTGTATCATATCATTTCTTGGAGCTATTGTATTTACTTTGAGGGTCTGATGAAATCTTACGATATCGTTTCCATGTAAGCTGCCAACACATTAATCAGTTTGCAAAATTAAAACAACATTTTAGCATATACCGGTAACTAATTACGCTCAATAATTTGTACCGATCATTTTTTTATCTGACAGTGATTAAACCCAGGAATTTTGTTATAGTAATTTTATCTTCATTGCACGCTGCTTACAGGTTGAAATAGATTGGTGGTAAGAAAACAATGCATTCAGCAATAACCTAGCCTGGTACACAATTTTAACAGTTTACCTTGTAATATACACCAATTGAATTTCGTATATACATGTCTAACCTATAGCCTTTCAAAGCACTTTCCCTGTGCTACCCATGTGCAGGGTATGCCTGCCCTGTATGGAAAGATCAACCCATGCTAACAAGCTTGATCCGGCTTTAAATGCCTCCTGCCATGACGTCTTCGCCCAACTCCAAAGGAAAACTTATATATCCTTTGAATTGCTCCACCAGACATCCGTCGTAGTGTAACATGCAAGAGCGTAGCTGCCAAGTATCTAATGAGAAGCACCCTATGTCCGGACAGAGACCTGCTGCTAACCGCCTTAAATCCAGAGACAGAGAGAGAGTTTCCTAAGCAAAGTCCAACCCCCTTTAAACAGTCTCTATAAGAGTTTAAGAGAGTCGCTATCAACCAAGTAACATCTATTGGTATTGAACCACATCTTACACCTGGAGCTCACTCATCATTGGCTGAATGGTGATGTCTAAAGAGATTGAGAACCACAATCGGCCGATCTAAGATTTCCTTGCAGAAGTGGGGCTGCCTGGATGCAGATCAGGACACTACCTGTGGTTGTGGAACAGCACCACAGACAATGGAACATCTCTTGGTCTGTCCACTGACGGAGCAACAATGCACAGACAAGGACCTTGCGGAATTCAGTGAAGCAGCCAGACATTGTACCCATCTGTGGCTGGATCATATTTGAGAACCACTGTGTATGACACGATGAAAAGAAAACCTATAGCCTTTCAAAGAAACCCAAACTTCATCAATTTAATAAAGTTCACTGATAAACTCCACCAGGCTCGTATAGACTATAGTTATTGAAGAGTTGGCCAAAATGGTCACAATTTGTGATGAACAGCACCCAACGGTCCATTTTTGTGTGAATTTGTGAAAAGAAGCCCAAAAACATTTTAGAGGGATAAAGATCCTCCTTTTTTGTAGAAAGGTTCGCATTTTGAAAATTTCGCAAAAAAAAAACCAAAATCTTGGTTAAATGGGCCTGAATTCAACAGCCTTCAAAAAAGTTAATTCATTTTCATTATTTTAAAAAATTGATTGCTTTTGTTTGTCATGATATACAGCTGCAAAATTCTGCAGTCTTTAAATTTGAAACTATATCAGAAGCTATATATTACAAGCTAAATGTTGTACCAACCTTCTTTAATCTGCCAATAATAATGAATAAACACATACTTATCGTATAGCGATTGTTTTTATATTTTATCTTAAGAAAACAATTCAAAAGCGCAAATACAATCGACCTTGTAATCTTCCACACACGAGTGATATACTGCAAATGGCAAATAAAGATTATGACAAATGTGAAACTGCAATGAACAGACTCAACCCTTATTCAACCCTTCTCATATGTCTGTCTGTCTCATATGCTCTGTAAATCAGAATCAACGAGTAAATAAGTTCATTTGTCGCACCACGTACTTGGATCATTCTTATGAATTTCAAATGTGCATCTGACACTAATCTCATAATTACATTTAATGCAGACGTTGCATTTTGGTGTTTCGGCGATCATAAGACTGCGGTGCTATTGTTATCATTACTTTAAAAGTAATATCATATTCTGTTAAAGAAAATATGTAATTTTATGGACAGTTCTCTTATTTCGTAAGTGACATATTATATAAAATTTAGTTTATTTCTTCGTATCGTTATTCTTTGTATATAAATGTTATTGTTTGTATTATATCACTTTGTAAATCACGGAAATACTAAAAAAAACAACTTGGTCGATGCATGTTTTGTATTTTTAAATGTGTATAAATAAAGTTCAAAAACAAATAAACTCGATATCTACCCGACAAAGAAATTTCCAATTTTCTGCATACATATGCAGGATTACCATTTCACCAAAGTGTCACTGAATTTGTTTTGAGGGAAGTTAAGGACAACCCACATACATTGGACATTTGAGATGCATACTGCAGTTTATCCTTTCCATTTTTTTACATTTGCTGTATAATTTAGATAAACCCTTTCTCTACATTCTAAAAAGAGTGTTTAGAAATTGAACACTTTTCTTGCCTTCACTTTGTAACATATTTAAAGGTGCAACGAGAGATTTTACATAACAGGTGTCCCTTAAAATGTGAAAATTCTGATTTTTGTACTAATGTAAAGCTTTCTATCAAAAATACCCCATGTGAAATGAATAAGCTGATAATCATTTCTTTGGTACACAAAAGTTTATTATAGGAACAAATACTAAATTCAGCCTATGTTTGATATTGAAATTAAGCAAATCAAAACCACCTTTTGTTTTCACGTTCAAGACATTTCTGTAGCCAAATACGAGGTAAGAAATCTATTTGCGTCTTATCTATATGATATGAAATCACTACATATGACACAATATATATAGATGCCCAAAATCTGTCGTTGCGCCTAACCATCAATGTTTAACATGTTTAAGTGCTAAACACTAGAGCCATTCACACGCCATATTTGGAAGAGATGGACGCATTTTAAAAATCTCTGCAGACATACATTAACCTCATTGTCATATTGATATACTGTAGTTCATATTGAGTTTTATCATCTACCTATTTATACTTTCAAGACATTAGAATAATGATTCTTAATCCTATAGACTTGGTAATTTTATACTCAAGAAAATTACATGATATACTTAGAGAAATTATGCTATAAAACAATATCTATCCGGAATAAAATGCAAATCTCATTCTGTCATTTTCTAAAATTTAAAAACCGGGTTTTGCACAATTTCTAAGTAAAAAGAGGAAAATATACTTTAGAGCTATAGAGTTCAGTACAGAAACATCACCGTCTTAATCTACCTTCCACCTGGCATGCTTTGGTCACAAATTTTGTAAGCACACTGCCAGTGTGTTGTCTTTGCATTTGCATACCATACTGTAGTGTTAGTTTGGTATGATGACATCAGTCTTAATCCACATTTCACCTGGCATGCTTTTGTCACAGATTTTGTAAGCACACTGCCAGTGTGTTGCCTTTGTTATTGCATACCATATTGTAGTGTAGTTGGTATGCTGACACAGTCTTAATCACCTTCCAACGGCATTGATTTGGTCCAAATTTGTAAGCACCACGCCAGTGTGTTGCCTGTGTATTTGCATAACATACTGTAGTGTTTAGTTGGGATGATGACGTCAGTCTTATCCACTTTCCACCTGCTGCTTTGTCACATATTTGTAAGCACATGTCAGGGTGTTGCTTTGTATTTGCCATACCATATTGTGTGTTAGTTTGGATGCTGAAATCAGTCTTAATCCAGTTTCACCTGACAGCTTTTGCACATATTGTAAGCACATGTAGTGTGTTGCCTTTGTATTTGAATATATTTAAGGTAGTGTTAGTTGGTATGATGAATCAGGCTTAATCCACAGTCCCCTGGCATGCTTTTGTCCAAGCTTTTGTAAGCCACACGGTCAGGGTGTTGCCTTGCTAATATGCATAACCATAGTGTTAGTTTGGTATGCTGACATCAGTCTTAATAAACATTCACCTGACAGCTTTTGTCACAGATTTTGAAAGACACCACACGTGTGCACATATAGCAGTTGCTTCAAATCTGTATTCATACTTTTGAATTTGCATACCATTGGAAAGTAATTGGTTATATGCCAGGTGGAATAAGGTGTATTGAGAGTGTGATATTACCAAACTGACACTAAACTATTTTAACTGCAGTGGTTTGCCTGGAGATTGTACAAAACACCTCACTTTATTTCAATATCATCACAATACAAAGACACAGAACTAGAAGCAATGATATTGAGGAGATGATCAAGAGGCCAGTAACTTAAAGCCAGATGTGATTATCCCCTAAATTGGTTATAGAATTAAAATACTATATTTGTGGCCATTTCTTGCATGGTATTTATGTATTTGAACATGTTTTACAAAGTAATTCTCAAAAGTTTTGGTAATTGGGTATGAATGGTGTTTATACATAAACACTACAGGGGAGGGGGGAAACACTCCACTTTTTTTGTTCAGGTAGGGATTTTCGGCCCTGATTTCTGAACTTTTCCCGGCTTGTGAACTTATTTTATCTCTCAAGGAAGGCCTTAGCAACTGAAATTGTAAGAGTTCCAGCTTGTATGCAGTCAACATTGAATTTTGAGAATAATAGTCGAATGTATAACATGTATAATCCCATTTGGTAGCTTGTATGTTTTATCCAAAGATGTTTTATATTTGAATTACCTACCAACCCATATTAAGATACCATAACGTACAATGTAAAGAGTAGAATAGATGCCCGAGTATAAGGTGTTTCAGATTGTGTAGAGGATCCCAACATTTTCTAGAAATATTTGTAGATATTTGATCGATTTAATTTTTTCATACAAAATTTTCATCGACGCCACTACGAATTTGGTCTCCAGCAACTCATCTCTATAATTTTACATTATCAAGTGTAACATAAACACTTGTGAATTGTTTTCAATATTGAAAATGACATGAGCTATGGACAATTTATTAAACATTAATGGAACATAAGTACGTGTTCTATTTATAAGAAACGATTTCAAAAGTTATCCAGAGTTCGCCTGCATTTGCAATTTTGCAAAATTAATCATTTCCATTTAGGCCTACTTTTCATATATAACATAACAGTCAAAAACCATTCTGCAAGATGAAACATGTAACACCACTCCAAAAATGAACGAAATTAGACCGCCTTTGCCCCACGAAAACACCTACGGGCAATACTAGGCATGCACTACAGAATTTATCGAATGGTTGTTGTGGGAGGGGCATCTACTGATCTGGTCTCATATTATATTGGATCCAAAACCCCACATCACTCATTTAGGAATTCTCACCATTAATAAGCATCCCTATAAATCCTGGATGGATCAAAATTCCATTTTCTAAGCCAGGACTTAACCTATGTTCAAAGTTATCATTACGGGGAACATCCTGGTGAATATGGGCCCTTGGAGCCCTTAGATTTGGGGATGAAGTAGATTCTGAGACGAGGATTGGAAATTAGCCCATCCTTTTAGTCAGTCGCATGTCGATTATTAAACTAATTGTATGGGCTTGGATTATAACTCGTGGTTCATCACTGTTTATGCGTTGTGAAACCACTCAAATACAGCTAAAAGCTACCATTTTTCTTAATTTCTTCACTATATACGAGATATCAGTTTGGTCATATCTAGCGTGATTTTATTAACTTTGAACTATCGCCCAAGCTATTAATATTTTAATATTTATTTGATTTGGAAATCGACACAATCGTCATTTTCATATTACTCTACAAACAACGACCTTTGACTACCATAATATTATAGCGCCATATTCCATGCGTGGACAAAATGACTTTGGTGATAGTAATTTTTCCTATTTTAATGTTAAAATTACAGGAATTCATCAAATGGTACATGATCATAACCCTTGTGGTTTAACTGTTTCGGTCATACGAAACTCGAGGAAAACGTGTCGCGAATTAAGGTGTCCGTTATTTTGACCCTCATGCCGTCCAGGCATGCTATGCTATAACTAACGCACAATGCCTCCGAAGTTTTATAGTACAATTTTCCCAAACACAATTTTTAATAATTTCTTTGATTCGGTGTGCTTATTAATGATGCAACTTTTTAAAAGCATAAAAGGCAGAAAGTGTTCATTCCAATAATTGTTTTACGCTGAATTTGGGAAGGTAACCGCGGAACTGTGAGCTAATTGTATGGGGCAATTAACCCGGGCCATTTTGACTTACAAACCCGGAACTTCCTCGGATAACGTGGCATTGCTAAACTTTGACCAATAGGGAAAAGTTCAACAAACCAGAGTACGAAAATTATATCAAAAATTCAGAATAGCATATTTTGAATATTTATTTCAAAAATGTATACGGTATTTTGTTATTGTTTGTTGTCGTGTAATTTCTGGAGTATTAAAGCACCCTGCACCACCAGTGATGCACTAAACTGAAACAGTTTTGTGTGGCAGCCCGCTTGTGGCTCTCAAATGTAATGGCATGTGGCTGAAGCTTGATTTTGTACTGTTTCTGACATTCTACTGAAAAAGTCACACTCTGTGAAGTTCCATAAATATATCGCATATGTTCGGAATCATGCATTTCGGAGGTGAAGCATGTCAGCTTGTTCGATAGGTCTGTGCAAACATTTTGAGATGTATTTCTTACATTTCTACGATTTGCGGAGGAGTTTGGAAGTTTTTTACAATGTAATGCGCCCTGCCTTCCTCCAAAATTGTCCTCATAGCAGATGAAAATTTGTCGACTTCAAAATAGCTCAAAATTTTGTCAGTTTATTTATAACTTAAATCTAACTTACGTAATTTTTGTATGTGTAGTCTGGGTTTGCGTATTGTGTCCTTCGTAGCATTGTATCAAAATAGTTTTGGTGTATGCAACCTCACGGGAAAGTCCCGTTGCACGAGAAAAGAGCTACACCTCGTGTCCCGTGTTTACAATTACAACTCAACATGATAATTGGATTGGGTGTGTTGGCGTCATATGCCATATACTTTCAGGCGGTTGTGTCGAAACGGTGTTCATGCCAGGCTCGTAGCTACCATAGGGACAGAGGGGACAAAGTCCACGGGCCCCGAGGGTTATGGTCCAAGATATGAAGAAAAAGAGAGAGGGGGAATAGACAAAACATGCAAGATTTGTAAAATTTCAAAACAGGGCCTAATGCTACCACATGATTTATTAATTCAGGGCCCCTTCTATAGAATACTCCTTCTACTGGTAGCGAGGAGTCCTTATCTTAATGTCAATGTAAGCCAGTCTAGCATTTGATAACCGATATGCGAGAGGCCCAATTTGTAATGTCAATGTAGGCAGGTCTTCATTTAAAATGACTTGAGCCAATTTTAAGGCCATTTACAAATCATAATGGGTGGGTCAGTTGACTCCTTTGTGGTGGGTCCGCAGGTGGTAGTGTTATTATGTACTTGAAATTTGGATCCCTTCTGAGCCTATTTGACCAATGGGAAAAAAATTCAGACCGGCATGTTACTCAATTACGTCTAGCACTAGTTTTTCCCCCTTCCTAACTCGTTCCTTCTCTTTTTCCTTTCTCTTGTGCTTTCTTCCCCCTTCCATTTTCCGTTTTTTGTTTCTTGTACCCCGCTATTCCCAATACACATGTTATTTTTCGCCCCCTCCGCATATTTCCCCCATTTGCTTATAGAATAATGAGGATTGGGGCCCGACAGTTCTAGAGATTACATGCGAGTTTGGAGAAAAAAGAAAGGCCATGGAGGGGCCCAGAAGATAAGCATAGTGTTAGGATCCAAGAGACTTGTTGTTTTCTCCTAAAATTTTGGACCCACTTCTTGCCGTCGTATTTGACACAATGGTACGTTCAGCCCTGAATGCTATCATTAACGTATTACACACCTAGTTTCTGCAGAAATGGCGAGGCGAAATCGGGCCCCGGAAATAAAGGGCCCTAAAGAAAAATGGGACGGAAAAGCAGTGCCCCCCCCCCCGAATATTCGTGATTTTGCACACCGGCCATTTACAGTGAAAACAAAGAGCCTATATACAAACTAAAAAATTTGGATATATGCTTGCCCCCCGAAAGGTATGTTGCCCCCTTTTGCCCCCCCCCCAAAAACGAGTTCCATTGTACCCCCCTATAAATTCTAAAGAAACAAATATGTTTTTATTTATGACCTTACACTAACATATACCTAACCCTCAGGCCAAAAATGAAAAACAAATTATCGCTAAACACGTAATTTCATAAAATGTGAAAATCTCAAGATTTTCGAGGTCATGATCTCAAAGTATTAGTAAGCTTTGTTCATTCTGGGTTGTTTAATTTGATCAAAGTGTTTTCGAGTATACCTATAGGGGCCCAAATTGTTGTTTTGTCCACGGGCCGAACATGCTAGGCTACGCCACTGTAATCCATGCCTGTTGTCGTTAATGTTCATGACAAGAGTGTAACCCCCTTAAAATTTACTGAACAAATTCTTTTTTATTTTGGCCGTATGGTTAGGGTCTGGTAGTGTTAGGCCCATACATAAAAAGACTTGCGTCCGGTGTGAATTTTAACGGAATACTTATGGAAAATCTTTCTATGTTCATATAAAATAATCTTTTGGAAGTAGTCGCACGTTTGCTAATACTCCTATACTTATACAAATACTACATGGTGGTTAGAGGGAATAGGGCACACTATTTCCCGAGGGTACTGGATAAGGCGCCTAGCACCGAACCCGAAGGGGTCATAAATGTGTAAAGGTAACTGCTACTCCGATAATACTACTAGTTCTACTACTACTACTACTATACTACTACTACTACTACTAATACTAACGGACTCCTACTAATACTACTACTACGATACTACTACGACTACCCTATACTTCTTCTTCTTCTTTCAAACGCATGATTCCCGATGAGGGCGCACT